>OMLB01028978.1:0-12272 GCA_900302555.1 Myripristis jacobus | reverse complement strand
TCAGACTTGAATTAACATAATTTTAAATAGTAGATTATGTGAACTGAACTTCCTCACCATATGTTCTATATGCTTCTATTGGCAGAGACTATGTTGCACGCATGGGGCTGGGGGTCATCCTCAACCTAACCAAAGAGCAGGAAGACGCCCAGTTGGCTCGCAGTGTCTCAGGGATCCTGGAACATATGTTCAAACACACAGAGGAGACATCAGTCCAGCTCATATCCGACGGTGCCCTGGACGCCCTCCTCTTCTGGTGCCGAGGAACAGACCCCACCGTGTTGCGCCATTGCGCCGTGGCCCTAGCCAACTGTGCCATGTACGGAGGCCACCGCTGCCAGCGACTGATGATAGAGAAACAAGCAGCGGAGTGGCTTTTCCCACTGGCTTTTTCTAAAGAGGATGAGCTCATTCGCTTCCATGCATGCCTGGCTGTCGCTGTGTTAGCTGCTAATCGAGAAATTGAGAAAGAGGTGGTGAAATCTGGGACCTTGGAGTTGGTAGAGCCATTCATTGCATCTCTGGACCCGGATGACTTTGCCCGGAGCTTATTGGACAGTGCCGATTCCATGCAAGGGAGGACAGCAGCGGATCTTCAGCATCTCTTGCCATTGCTGGATGGAGCAAGACTGGAAGGGAAGTGCATTGCCGCCTTCTACCTTTGTGTTGAGACCAGCATCAAGTCCCGCCAGCGCAATACCAAGGTACTGCCATTGTATGCTTTCCAGATAGCCCCAAGTTTGAGCGATATAACTAGAGGCTTTAGTGAGGCCAAGTCTCAAGGTCTCCATGAGCTGAAATGAATCAATTATCATTTGTTGTCCTTCCAAGATATTTCAAGAGATTGGAGCAGTGGAGAGCCTCAAAAGAATCGTCATGTACTCCAGTAATGGCACAGCTTGTTCCCTTGGCAAGCGGGCACTGGGGATGATGGGGGAGGAAGTGCCAAGACGAATCTTGTCATCTGTGCCCAACTGGAAGAGCTGTGAAGTGCAGACGTGGCTCCAGCAGATTGGCTTTAGTGCCTACTGTGACCGTTTCCAGGTGTGTAATATCAAAGAGTTTAATTGCTTGATAGAGAACTTAATGATGAAATGAATTAATGATGAAATATACTATGTACCTTTTAACTGTGTTTATCATATAGGAGCTACACGTGGACGGAGACCTCCTGCTGAACATCACAGACCAGGATCTGAGCACTGACCTGGGCATGACCACAGGCCTCACGCGCAAGAGGTAAGTGTTAAAAAGCTTTCAATTTGAGGATGTAAGCAGTTAAAGTTAAACCTAGTTCATTCATTGTTAAACATTACCTCCATTTTGTCCCGTCGTCCAGGTTCCTAAGAGACTTGCGTGTGTTGAAGACCTACGCCAACTACTCCACATGCGACCCAAACAATATGGCTGACTGGCTGGCCGAGCTGGACCCACGTTTCCGCCAGTATACCTACGGCCTGGTCCAGTCAGGAGTGGATCGCAATAGCATCCAGACCCTAACTGACCAGCAACTCCAGTATGACTGCCACATAGGGAATGGCGTCCACCGGGCCAAGATCCTGGCTGCCAACCGCAGACCCTTCAAGCCCTGCCTCACGGACTCCCAGCCTCCAGGGCCCGACGTGTTCATCAGCTACCGCCGGACGACAGGTTCCCAGCTGGCCAGGTCAGAGGCAAAAGTCTGTCAGGAGGAAGGGTGAAACTATGGCAACAACACAGGGACATAAAAACAGTTGGGCACGGATGATATATATTACGTATACATATATATAATCTATACATATACATATACATTATCTCCTGATTTGATACTATCACAATACTTGGGTGCCAACTTGATATTTATTGTAATTCTCAAGTATGATAATTCTACAAGTGTTGCGATTCAATATTACAATTTATTGAGGTTTTTGTTTTTTGAATTATCCTCTTATCCAACCCCCCACCCTTTTTTAGACCCATTTTAATTGGGATAGGGATGTTCAGAGGGAGATAAAAGGACATTATTAGAACATTACAATGGAAGTATATTCCCACGCTCAGTTAAGTTTCACAAATTGTTGCAGCGGTTTTTGGGTTGATACCTTTTGTTACACAGATTTGGTTAAAATTTTAATTACATAATATGACACTGAGACACCAATGCATTGAGGAACACCATAGAAAAGTCAAACTTATCATAATTAATTTACACTGGATACAAAAAACTGCATGGATTTGGAAATAAACTGCATTGGATTAGTATATAATAGTATAAAGTGGAGACCCGTAGGTGCCCATAGAACCCATTTTCATTCAGATATCTTGAGGTGAGAGGTCAAGGGACCCCTTTGTGACCTTTGGGACCCTCTCTACCCGATTTTCCATCACCAGAATTTTGCGTAATTTTGTAGGTACTACTTTGAATAAAAATATCCCACATATAAATAGTATATGTTTAAAGAAATGGATTGTGTAGTTGTTCCTTCCCTTGCCCATACCTGTACTAAATTTAAATTTGTCGCTTACTTTTTCTCACTCTCTCCACCGAAGCCTCCTTAAGGTGCATCTGCAAGTCCGAGGCTTCAGTGTCTTCATAGATGTGGAGAAACTGGAAGCGGGCAAATTTGAAGACAAGCTGATTCAAAGTGTACAGCGGGCACGTAACTTCATCCTGGTCCTTTCTGCCAATGCGCTTGATAAGTGCATGGGTGACACTGCCATGAAGGACTGGGTGCACAAGGTCAGACTTGTTTCATTTTCTATATCTGAGGGAATACATGTTGAAATTTCAGGCCTGAATATGTGTAGCCATTCAGCCCCAGCGCCTCACCAAACCACATTCCCTCATCTAGGGACACTCTGGATACCTGGAAACCACACGCTGTTGTTAACAAAGCGCAACAGATATTTTTGTGGATGATACTGACGTTAATATGTGGGAGTAAAAAACAGCATATTTTTTAATGCATATAAACAAATTTGTGGTAAAAGGAATCATCAGAGTTGCTAATCACACGGTTGTAATTGAGATATGCACTGGAGACTTTTACAGTTGAAAAACAAACACAATCTTTATCACCACCTGTTCAGCTGTGACACTACTCTGCCAACTCATGTACTATATATAAAATATTGTCAACAGTGGAATCTGCAAGACAAAATATTTAATAATAACAGGTTTTAAGCAATCTCAAGTGGATCTTACTGCAATATCTACTGTCTTTTTTTGCATACCAATATATTTTATGAGCCAAAATTGGCTGATAACGTCTGATTTTGGCTCTAGTTGTTGCTATTTTTTTGACTAAATATTTGCAACTTCCAACTTTCATGTTGGACTTCACAGTTTTTGGACTGTTTTTCTTGCATGCTCTCTTTTACCACAACTACTGTGGAGCAATGATCTAAAAATAGCTTTCATCACACAAACTTCAACTTTGGTGTCTTCCTTATGGTTCCCAGCAAGGTTATAATAAAATATTCCTGTTGAATTGGGTCAAAGTTGGTAAACTACGAGATGATATATTTTACTCTCTTGGAGGGAATGTTTTACCAGATACCTTTAAAGGCTCTGGAAATCCAAAAATTGTCTGTTTATCAACAAACAATACATGCAGTTTAGAGGAAGACGTTAGGTATTTCATGTATCATAAGCAAATACTAGATGATCTGGTGTGCTGAAGATTCACCATGCAGGACTTCATTTCAGTAAAATACTCCATGCAGCTTGCTTACGTACTCTGTTGTGACAGTTTTATATTGCTGTCCACTGCAGGCTATACTAACCTGTATCAGAGACCAGTCAGCACTGCTGTCATAAATTCACGGCTGCTGCAATCACTTGGTCACCACTAGAGGTTGATTAAAGCCGTAAATCACATAATGCACCTGTAAATGACGGCACTGACTCGGCTGGCCAGATGTCAGTGTGTTGTAGGAAACGGTAGACTGCAGAATGGCCAGAAGACTGCAGCCTGAGATTTACAGTTCTTTATGCAATCCTGTCACTCCTGGCTCACATTTACATGCCATAATCCAGAGGTCAAACCCTAGACCAAGAGATCAGAGTACATAAAACCATTTCTCAGCTGTTTGTATTTTTATTACCTGTTGTCTTACACCTCTGGATGCTGTGTTTCAGTGTTGTAGTGACTGAAAGGGTTCCTTCCTACTTTTGCAGGAGATAGTCACAGCCTTGAATGGCAAGAAGAACATTGTTCCCGTCACAGATAATTTTGCGTGGCCTGACCCCATGTCTCTGCCGGAGGACATGAGATCTATTCTCAACTTCAACGGCATAAAGTGAGTTACTGATTTTTATGGAGAGATTTACTAGATCTAGGATGTATAAGGATGTATAAAGTATTACACAACTCAAAAGGTGAAGAAATTATTTTTATTAAGTTTTAACAGTTTTTCTGTGTTAGGATTCTCTGTTAACATCAACATTATTAATATTTTACAGCTCCATGTGTATCCTTCTTGAATAATTGATGAATCAGTATTAATAATATATCATTTTTTGTTGTTTGTGTCCATGTGTAAAATTTCACTTAGTAGACCACTGGTCTGCTTGTAATGCACATCTTCGAATCCCTGTTTCTTTCTCTTGTCACAGATGGTCCCATGAGTATCAGGAGGCCACGATCGAGAAGATCCTGCGCTTTCTGAAAGGAAACCAAGACCTGCTAGACGCCCCAGAAGGCTCCAAAGGCCCCAAAACTAAACAGAAATAAACTCAGCTTGACCACAGCTATTTAATCAACACCAATGATGCCAAATACAGCAAGGTCTATACTAACCTGGCCGATGACCTTCTTTACTTTGCCCTAATGCATGTGAAGACTAATTTGATCAGTTCTGGTTAGATTATATGCTAAAGACACTGGTACTCATGGAAAGACCTAAAGTAAATCAAATGATAAATAATAGCTGGAGATTACAGATTATATATAATTAACCCTGTCCCTTAATTGCAGTATCATACTCCTCTATATGTTATCAGGTACATGCCTTCTGTCTTTTTCTCAGGAAAATAACTGTGATAGATTAGCCTTCATGGGCACCCAGCAAAATGATCAATAGCAATCTCTGAAGTATCCACTTGCATTCAGTCTTAAGTTTTGTGCCGTTATCAGTTTTATTTGCCTCATATTTTTGTGGGGCCAAAATAGGTCTCGGATATTAATGTCATTTCTGTCCACAGCACTCTGCTCGAAATAACCCCGCTCCTAAATTTATCTGAATACAGATGTAAAGAGTGCACCTCAGTATGTTTTAGGCTAAGAAAACCACCTGTGCAGTATCAAAAGACTGTCGCTGATGAGAAAATGGATAGAGGAAATACTTAGTGTTGTGAAGAGATGTAATTTAACTTGCAGTATCCATTTAAATCTGCATTAACAGCATCTTGAAACTGATTCCATTTGTTTCCCAGAATGTCTCGTAATGTGCCGTCACAACATGTTGTAATACTTTAGGTAAGACGAACACTGGTGACTTTCCCCTCCCAAAAGTGTTTGTTGAGTAATTGCTTGGCTGCTTGACAGTGGAAAACCTCTCCTTGTAACCTGACTGTATTTGATAGAAACAGCTCCATAGAAAAAGAAAACCAGCAATGCTTCCACAAGACAAGACAACATCCACAAGACAACATCTTACTTTGTCATCAAGGTTGTACAGGACATATTTATTGTTCAACAACATGATACTGTAGCTTGGAATGACATGCTTGTTATGCAGCGTTGTATCTTTAAGGCACATACAGGCGCAAAATGGGATTTCTTGTCATTGATCTGCCGGGTTTTAATTTGATCTTGCCTTAAAACCGTTTGCTTGTAATGCTAACCTCTTAGAAAAGCATTCTTTAAGGACTGTGTAAATGTGTATATTTGGTTTCCTTACTTTTAATTCAAGTACTTAGGCAGCACTTTATTTGTGAAATAAACAAATAAATGGCTCACACACTGCAGGGCAGTGCTTGCTTTCTGCCTGCTCTTTGGTTTGGATGTGTGTGCATACTCCCATCTAGGATTTCCATACTGATGTGTGAAACATTTTCTCAGTGTCAGACTATTTATTTTGGTCCCTTCATCATAAAAAATATAAAAAATAAAAAACATGGAAAAGTAAAGACTGTCATTTCACCTTCGCTGAATTGAGTGTAAATGTCAATGACACTGAACTGTACACCCCCCATTACAGTGCATACAATATATGCTGTACTCTTAACTTAATTGTGGGAATTAACTATAAATGTGTCAGTAAAGACAATGCAGTGATGTGCTTGGAGGATGAATAATGTCTTTCAAAAAAAATTAAAACACTAGTGCTCTTGACGCAGGACAGGGACAAATGATCTGGAACTGCAGCAAAAAAAAAAAACAAGAAACTTCAGGCTTCAAGTGCAGAGGACGGGAGCAAAGAGCTTGTAGGTGATTATTACAATGCCTTGGATACACGAGAAGTTGAAAAAAAAACAACAACAACAAACAATGAAAATAATTTTTTGGCTGCAATAGCTATAGATGTAATTGTATCATTTATTATGACAAAGCTCAGTCAGTTTTGCTAAACATCATAAAGACTATGACACGGCACATATGACATTCCCTTTGCCTTTTAAAGTGTTTGTGGCAGCTCTGGTTCCCTGAGTGTGTCTGTGGCCTGACCCCTGTGTGCCTGTTGTGCTCTGGGGCTCTCCACTGTTGTCTGTGTGTGGAAGAAAGACTCTAAAGGGAATCTGGTCATGGCTATCTGTTTTATGGAGGAGGGTAGAAGTGTAACTCAATAACCCCTGGGTGCAGCTACACACTCCCGGCTGCTGCTCTCCTGGGTTTTATTTATGGTAAGGCCTCTGGACATGTTTGGCATAGGCTGATCTATCTGTTTGCCAGCCCATACCAGCATTGTTTGGTGTTCACTTTCATATTTGCAGAGCACACTTGATTTTTTTTCTGCTTGTTCACCAAAGCATTGAGCTGTTTAGAGTCTCAAATGATCGCGCTCAGGCTGCTTTTCCACAAACAGCTGAGTCCTGCTTTGAAAAATTGTTTCCCAGTGTTTCAGCAAAGTCAGCATCTCAAAGTAATACATTTTTAATAAGTAGTAGCACAGAGCTTCCCACAGTGCACTGTACCTCCTTAAAATCAGTTACTTCTGTGTAAAAATGTCTTGGTGTGTCTGCTTGCAATTAGTTATGACTTAATTTTTTATTTTTATTTTACACACTTATCACCTTTGCAAATCATGTTCAATATTAATACCTAATCAATGCTATTTGCAAAGGAGATATGTATGAAGACACAATCCCTTTTAGTATCCATTTTGCATCTGGCACATTCAAAGGCTTTTGGCAGTGTGCGGTAGCTTCCTGAACACTACAATGTTTTAATTCCAGCAATCTTTGACAAAGCTCCTCTGTCTCATTATCGCAGGGAGGAATCGTTTCAGTTTGGTCAGCCATGCAGCTGATTCTTGGTTTGGATCACTTTGGTGTGACTGATGGAAGAATCGCATTTCTGTCCTAGCTAACAGCAGTCAGCTGCCCCATCACTGTGGTTCTGTTGGCATCACAGACAGACACATTGCATGTGTGTCTTTGAGAGGTGCTAACCTCACAGGCTGATACCAAGATGAAGTCTGAGTGAGTGAAAAGCCTTGTCTCTCCTCCTTGCCTTCTGTCAGGATGCTGTTGAGTCTCTGTTGTCTCTCCTCTGGTCTTGGCATTCCACCGTCCTACACAAAAACATGTAAAATTAAGTGCTTGCATGTAAAAAAAAAAAAAACACTCATTCTTAACAATGCACATTGAATACTGGCTGGCTGAGATAAAAAAACAAAACAAAAAAAAAAACAACAACAACAACCATGGCACCAAAAACTGGCACATGTCCCTCCAAACACACCCTGTCTACTAAAAAAACTGAATTAGTTCCACTTCAGGAAGTGCTATCTTAACATCAGCAGCCACAGCGGAATAAGAGCGTCTGCCTCTGGTGATGCATCCTGTTTTCACACCCCAGGGAAGAGAGTAGAATCCATGTGT
This sequence comes from Myripristis jacobus, assembly GCA_900302555.1. Taxonomy (NCBI): domain Eukaryota; kingdom Metazoa; phylum Chordata; class Actinopteri; order Holocentriformes; family Holocentridae; genus Myripristis; species Myripristis jacobus. Next base: position 4,243 of record OMLB01028978.1, on the reverse strand, counting down.
TTTGAGCTGAATAAGTCTGATTCTGCATTTATCATTCTTCCATACTGTGAGGACACAACCCATGTTTACTGCTAAAATCAACAAAAAACAAACATTGTGCTGTATTAGGTAAAGATTAGCAGCTAACTCTGTGGTCACTACAGGCTCATACAAGTTGTTTTTTCAAGGTCGTCACTGCTGACTGTAGCCATAACATGATGGAGCATTCTGCAGGGCACTGGAGACAGTATTAATGTCACAGCTGTAACAGTGGCTGGATGAAACGCCCAAGAATTGAGAAATAAATACATACACATGTAAATAGTTGTAACTTGCTGTTCTATTGCTGGTCTTTCTTGCTCATTTTACAGATATAAAAGGAACTAAGTTGGTGAGAGTCTGTGGCTTTTCGAACCACACCACATCGCTACAGTAAACAACATTACAAGTGACTTTACTCTGCTTTATGAGTAAGCACTGGAGCAGTGACGAGGCAAGGCCTGACTCACCCAATTATTCCTGCAGGGATGAAGAGGATGATGGCGGCAAAAAGGAAGGGGAAGCCCTTCATGAAGTGCAGGGTGGCTGGGTAAAGGGAGTTGAAGAGGCTACTCCCCACCAGAGAGCATAAGCCCTCGACACAGGCAACAGAGGCAAACAGAGCACCTGAGAAAAAAAATCCCAAAAACACAAGTTATGTATAATACCTGCGGTGCACCAGCTATATCTCTTGGGGGTAGGCACAATGTGCAAGAAGCTGACCCAATTTTGCCTCACCTATTCATTCAACAAATACACAGGATCACACACTGAGCAAACATATTTTTAGATGTGTCATGGTGGGATTAAAAATAGCACAAAAAATGCAACAGAAAGTAGCTCAGTGAAAGTGCACACACCCCTTAACTCACTGCACTGTGTTGTGTTTCAGCGATCTCTCTGAAAATACCTTTATCTTGTATACTCGGCAGGTGAAATTATATTGTATGCTCAGATGGTCTTACAGGGTCGATCAGTGACTGACCTTGCTCTGATGAGCCCACCAGCTTGGACAACTTTGACCTGAGCACTGGGGTTGCAGCCATGAAGAGGAAACACACACCATAGCCTGTTGAGAGTCAAAACAGTCACACAATTTTAAATTTGGACATGCTCACACGTACCAGACCCTCTAATTCTACAAGTACAAGCTCTGTTGCAACTGCAGTATGTTCCATATTCCAGGTTATCATTTTTCACACATTTAAATATACATACATTCATATATATATATACATCTAAAATATACAGGATTCAGTCTGTAAAAAAAAATCTCAACCAAGGTACCAAATCATTTTTGCTATCAGACATTCTGTAATGACAGATGTCACTCAAATGATGGATCTCTCAATCTGGGTCAAAACCACATTCTTTTCTGTGTTTGGGGGCTTTTATAATAATAATTAATTGTAAGATTCAATTGTGCAATGTAAGAAACACATTAACATATGAACTAGCAAATGATTTCAAACAGGTTGGAAACAGATATTTGTGTTGAATCTAATAACAGCAGGTTACTAGATTACATAAACATAATCAACTGTTCTGCTATCGGAGAATTTTCTCACGTTGCAGAGTAAAATTTTTGTGTGACTACTTGTAATCATTGACAGAGGCTGTGATAGATAAAATACTTAAGGAAGCTAACATGGGAGGGAGGCCACATCTAGTTGTTGTTTTTTTGGTGGTGTTTTTTGCATTCTGGGTAATGTACAGTCACACATGCAACAACAACATTAAACAGTAGTAAGGAAGAGAAAACTAAGTATAAGCCAAACTCTCCAGTTAATGGATAACACTAATATAGCTCGGCAGGATGGGCCCTCCACATCCTCAGGGTCCTGACGGCACCAGCCCAGTCAACTTTTGTCTTTAACCTAGACCGAGACTCAAGCCAAGAACTTTGCTGGAGATCCTGAGCGGCTAAATTGGCAATAAAAGGTCAGAGACACAGCCAGGAGCAGGACCTCCACATGCATCAAGAGTTAATTAAGTGTTGTAATCAACTAAAAAACTTACATTGACAGGCTGTCAATGTAAGAATGGAAAACTAGTCCCTTCTGTTACGCACACAATTTGCTGATAACTGAAAAAATGGAAAGTATGTGGGACATAAAAGAGATTAACACTGCCAACTTTGCATTGTAAAACAACCATCAGTCACACACATGGCAGCACAAGCCCTAATTCTAAGGTATATTTTGGCAGGAGGTGACAAGTTACTTAAAGGGTAACTTTATAATGTAAGTTCTTACTTCTTAAGGCGAGAAACAGTAAAGAAACAAATCACTTCACAGAGTAACATTTGATCAAATATTCAGCTGCTCATGCATAGATACTGACCCAAATTCAATGCGCATGTATAAGTGGGGACATGGGAGTTATACCATTATAATCAAGGCCAGTTCCAAGAAATTAGTTTTAAAGTAGACAATGAATATCAAAACTTCCCTCCTGAAACAATTCTTTCTCTTCCCGTTTTTATCACAAGCTCATGGTGCAACCTTTGACCTGACTTGAGAGCTGTAAATACAACAAACATTAACCTCCATTTTCAGAGGTGGAGGTAATGTTCTATCACACATATTCAGTGTGTCACTGGCTGAGCCACGGTCATGATAACAGCAAGATAATGTAAGATCATCGTGACCTGTGGCACAAACAAGCAAACCTTCTGAAAGCAGTATGAGAGAGGGGAAATTATAAAATAAAGGAAGAAAATGAAAAGACAAGTGCATGTAAAGTTTTATCAAAATTATATTTAAAAAGGATTCTGTGGGTTAGTGTTGGGGATAGATCAAACAGGTTTAATCAATGCTTCAAGAACAGCTAACATTCTTAATTGCTTGTGAAAGGCTTTTAACCACAAGAAATCTGAGTTAATTTCCATAAAATCAGAATTAATCAATTAATCAACTAGGGGTGTAATGGTTTTGGACTGAACCGGAAAACCTCGGTCCAAAGGACTTCGATGTAGAAACTCATTCCGTCTTCCCGATCCTCAGTTCACTTTGGCTTCACTGTTAATATCTGAGGATGGACATTATCAAACGGCCGCATCACCGTCGAGACAATAATAACGATCAAGCACACCCTCTCGTGTAATAACGCTTAAAAACCTCATCACTGAAAATATTACTCCGCCTATATCTTATTGCCCGAGTCTGTGTGGTTTCCATGGCAACACAAAACGTTTCACTGAAACCCGCATCAAAAGCTGCTGTCAGCTTTGTTAGCCTGCATAATGAACCGTTCTGTTGTTGATGTGGATTTATTTGGCGACCTAAGTTTGGATGAATGGCTGAACGAGGAAGACAAGGCAGAACAGAAAAAGGAGAGATACGCGAGAGTGACGAGTGAAGAGCTGGGTCAGCTGGAGAGGTCAGGAAATGAAGCCAGTACGGCCCGGTCAACGTCTTGGGCCGTCAAATGTCTACAAGACTACCTGACAAACGAGGAACATGTGTCTGCAGACCCGGAGACTGCAGATTCAGACCCGCAGCTCTGGACCCCTAGTTTTTCCGCGACAGCGCCACCTATTTCATCGGAGACAAATAATGGAAGATGATCGGAGTGTAAGGATGAAATGAACGTTTTGTCTGCAGACACATACTATTGTGACAAACACCGGGCAGACAGTTCAACTTCTGCTGCTCAGCCACATTAACAGGAGCTGACGTTAACTTGGAGTGGCACACCCCCAGCTGAGATGAACCATCTGCCGGTGAGTAAAAATGACTGAGAAGTCGGCAGGAGTATAACTATCAGTCCATGAAAAAATGATTTTTTACAGCGCATATTTCACTGCATTAACTACACATGGTTGGACATTATATCACTGACAAATGGGTAATTAAAACCCCGCTCTTTTTTTCTAGAAGTTTTCAAAACGTTTCTTTAGAAGTTTTTGAAAACCGAGGCTTGATCCGAACTGTGATTCAAAAACCGAAGTTTGAACCGAACCTTGGGTTAGGTGAACCGTTACACCCCTATAATCAACCGATTAAAGCAAAAGCAAATCCAAATAAAGTGTGGACTAAACTTGTGTAGGTCAGTAACAAACAGTGTCTCACCTGTGAACATGAGCGCGGTGGTGTTAGCAATAGAGATGACCACCAGTCCAGCTATGTTGGAGGCCAGGCTGACAATCGCCACCCAGGAGTCCTCCATGCACAGCTGCATGATCCTCAGCCCCAGCAAACTGGTCAGGTAGGCCAGGTGCTGA
>OMLB01028976.1:0-12996 GCA_900302555.1 Myripristis jacobus | reverse complement strand
TTTTTGATCTTTCCAAGCAGTTGATGGAGGCTTTGACCTCGTGAAGCAGGTGGCGGTGTGGCTGTGTGTACTCAATCTCATGTTCAATGGAGCTGCACAAGGCAACAAAGCCACACAAGGCAAGATTGCTTATCTGATAAAAATGGACCTGTATTATCAGCCTAAATCACAAAGTGAGGCTGCAATAGAGAATAGAGTGATATCCCTACTAACTGATATGCTGTTTATCCACCCTATTTGCCATTTGCCATTTGCCACTGGTGGGAAAATGTCGACAGAATGTCACAAATCACAAATTAAAGAGACGGCAAGTTTTAAGGGCTGCATTTTTTTACATTAATACATTCTGGTATGGCTGGGTGGACTGGTTCAACAAGTCCTCAGTCCACAGGTTGTCTCTTCCAACCCTCTATTATGACCCAGAGAAGCACTAAAAATATTAAGTTATTAAGGTTATTTGGTTAAGGTTATTGTTAATGTTAAGAGAAAAGGTCAGGGTTCCGAAACATTCTCTACCTAAAATCAAACAATTCTCTAGCTTGGATTTTAATTTGGATCGGCTAAATGAAAGATGTGCTGACTGACCCATCCACCACCTCACCACCTCCCTCAATACTACACCACTGTGTTGTTCTTCTCTCTCTACAGGAGCAGTAGAAGGCACTTCACTTTAAAACATAACTATACGTTGTGACAAGCTCCTGTATAGATGACCTATACAGTCTCTTTTAGTTCCCCTTGTTGAGCAACCATATCACTGCTGCTCATCTGTCCAGCAAGGAGGAAACTATCACACTCCTAACTCAAACTGCAGGTGTTACTACTGTAGTGCTGCAACGATAAGTTAGCAAATGTTTTCACATCTAGCATTACTGTAGAGCTCACTTGTTAAAAACCTCCACTTTGGAGGCTTGTAGTTGTAGGGTTGATGTGAGAAAGTCCAACTCTTATGTGAAAGTAACTTTTTAATCTCTCTCCAAAAAAAAAGTTGTTTGATGACAATATTGTCTATACCCAATGATGACATTTCAATTAAAAAAAATTCTTGGATAAAAACTTTTGATGTGAGCCTTTAACTCCTTGCAGACACAGACAGAGAAGTTGGCAGTGTGATGAAAAGTGCCATGTGCCCTGTGTTTTCCATAACAGTAGCAAGTAAACAGTCTGAAGACGCTCCAAAGGAAGCTACACTCACCAACATTAGATATTTTACCTCTCTGTTCATCAACCCAGCTGGTCCGTTATCACTCTAGCAAAGCATCCCAAAACAATGTCTGCCAATCACGTTTGGCTTGTCTTAGTGAAAACAGACTATTTTGTTTGCTTTTTCCCCTCGTTCCATCCTCCCTTCAAACCACCTTTTCATTCCATGCTGTCCTTTCCACTTCATTTTCACACTTCAAAGTAGTACAGAACACAAGATTATTCGTCCCCCTCCTTCCTTGAAAAAAAAAAAAAAAACAAACAAAAAAAATTATTGAGCTGGGGAAAGTGAGAGCATGTGATATGTTTTGCATAACACAGCAATGCAAGTGAATCGGGGGAAGTTTTTAATTGGGGCCTCTGAGATAACGCTCATGATGGAGATCACCGGCAGGGGTGTTGATGATGGGGGGATTATGCATTCTACGATGCATTCTCATGCTTTCCTCCACATACAGTAGCAACTGAATCAACCTCAGAGGCTTTTTTATTTTTTTTTAGGTCGTTGCCTGAAACAACTGAGGAGCTCTGTGAGGCAAGCTACAGTATTTTACCTCAGATAACATCACTCCACTTCTCGTCTCCAAGATGGAGGTTCATAAGCAAGTGTTTCCATTTCTTCCCTTCTCCAGGAGTCCCAAATGTCTTCCTTACTTCTTCACTGATTGCCTGGTGCAATATTGCCTCTGTGGATTTAATTGGGTCTCGCTAATTAATTGAGAGCTGTGACTCCTTGGGGAAAGGCCTTTGCATTGGTAAAAGTTTTCCCAGAATTGGCAGGATTGCAATTCCCTATTTGTGTCTGCAAGGAGTTAAAGGCTCACATTAAAAGTTTTTATTCTGTAAACTGTTGTTCGTCTTTTCTGTTTGCTCAATGCAATGTCTCTTTCCGGGAAAGCTCTGACAGAGGCGTCCAACCCAGGTGCCACTGGCTTCAGACCCAGTTGCATTGGCAGCCGCCCACTGGCTGGCAGTTGGATGAAAAGTGCCCTGTGTCATCTAGCAGGAAGAGATCACCATGCCAGCATGCTCCCACTAGACAAAACACTGTGGAATGTGCTCACCTACCTTCCTGAATAGAGGAAAGTATCCAAATGCGGGGTATGAGCAGCATCAGCTTTTGCTCAAATGACTAAACTGACTTTTCAACACCCTTTACACCTGGTATTAACATGCGTGTTGGGTGATCAAATACCAATCGGATAGCACTTCACCATATAAACATACAGGTGTAAATGCACCCAAGATGTGCCGAGGATGGAATGTGATCCGATCCCAAATGATCCCCGGATGTGGTTAAGGATGCACTGTCACTACACAACAGAAGTGTAAATGCAACCACATCATCAATCCACATCCAGCCAAGGCAGAAATACATGAAAATACACAGGGTCTCCATAGTAAAAAGTTAATGTGATGTGTATATGTGATGTGTAGTATAGTGTGATCGGATTGCAATCGGATGTCCATTTATATTAATGCCAGGTGTAAATGTAATCCAGCAAAATCAGGATGACAAGACGATTGGCAGTAAAAAACAAGGCTAACTCTGTTTTGCTCTGTTTCAGGTTAATCTTCTTACATTAGACGGAGCCCAAGGGTACTTAGCATACTGTTTACCAACACATTGGATTGCACACAGGACTGAGACATCTGCCAGAGGCACAAGAGAGGAGTTTGGTTGTACTTCCATAATGACAGGTAAAACCAATGAGCCAATTCACCAAAAAGCTGGGGCAGTCCTTTAAGGCATGCTGATTTTCTAAGCTCAAACACAAAATTAAAACAGAGTATGTGCAGCAGAGACTTGATGTTTGCAGAAAATATACCACATGAAAGAATTTCATTAGCTCTGACAACCCAGTTGCCAGTCCAAATATCTATAGCACTTCTTCTCATCTTCAACTGACAAAATAAATCTCACTCTTGTCTTGACAGTCACACTGTATATTCGGTTATTATTTTGCTGCAAAGCTCAAAATGCTTCAGCATCAGAAAAGGTACCATCTGAAATTTGTCTGACCAGCTCTGCCACATTCTACCATTCTACTCTGTGGATTTATTTTGACTTCAACTGTGACAAAACTGATTTTTAAAAAATCTGTACATATAGGAAATTGTTAAAATTGAGAAAGAAAGATCACAGTCTACTAGATATCAAGTCATCTAACGTTATGATTGGGCACAAGTGACAACTTTCTCACTGCTAAACTGTCAATCCAATTGCAGTCCACTTCAGTAACTGCTGTTTGCTTTTAATTAGCCTCTCGCTTTCTCTCACTCTGCCTCCCTTAACCCTTCCCCCTGCCACTCTCTGCAGGTTGTGTGGATGGCAACCACTTCTGACAATATTTCCCTTTCCCTGCTGTGCCTATTTCATAGGCTGTCACAGCCTTTAATCCAAAAGCTAGCTTTCTAAGAGGATAAAACCATTTACTATTGAAAATCACTATGACTGAGAGCAGGATCAATGACTAATCACTCTGCAAACATTTGCCACTCTTGTATCAATTATTGATCTGTCCTCTTCTTTCTACCTGTGGGACACAGGAGTCTATGACTGATGCAGTGTGAATTCTTTAATGGCATAAAAACGGGCAATAAAATGTGTCCTCGCAGCTGTTAATTTCTGTAGTATTTAATGGTGTTTTCTGTTTTCATTTTCTGTACAAGTGGCTCCCCTGCTGCTGTGGCCACTCTTTGTACAAGTACCTTAGTTTTGGAGGCTATGTATCCTATTTGGTATCAAGCCATAATTTCTGGACTGCCTGTTTGATGGTCTTCTCAGATACGATGCCATTGATGCAATTAGTTATTTTCACTATTTAGAACATTATACACCGATTTGGATCCTTACAGTTGTCAACAGCATTCCACGTTCTAACTGGAAAGCATCTGCAAAGCTGTTAGCTGTTTTTTTTTCCTACTCAGAACTTAAATCTTCATTTTAGTACAGGAATACAACATAAAAGTGGTCTGTGATGTCCGGAAATCTTACACCTGAATCAATACAAGCCTTGCAAGAATTAGTGATAACGTTATTAATAATCAATAATCAACCTGCTGTCTCTGTTCTTATGGTACAGATAACAGATGAAGATGTTAAAAAATCAACTTTGGAAATATCAATATCAAAATTAAAAGAGCTTTGTTATTTTGTCATTATTTGTAACATAAAAGTTCATCAAGTTTAATCTTAGGAGTGAAAATCAGACTCAATAAAGTACTCGAACAATGACATTTTTAAGACTGTTAACATTTATCTCAATGAATAAAACATCGGAGTGGCCATCATCACAAGCATAAAATCATTACAAAAATGAAGGGTAGCTGAATCTACTTGTAGACACATCATGCTGCCATGTCAACCAAGTCTTTTTCTGTTACGTAATTTGTAACCATCAATGTTAAGAATCATCAATCCACTGCAGCCCATTGCATGAAATCTGTGTCTCGAAAAATTAAAATTAAAGATTTTCTTCACAATTTAAATCTTTAAAAAATGTGCAGAGTGTAATAAAGGTATAAGGACCTCAAAGTGACTGGCATAAAAAGACTACAATTATGAAAAAGGCTAATAGCTAGAAATATCTTTGTCTAATTATATTGCACTTCCTTATTGTTCATGTACTTTGCCTATTGCTTTTTGGTGGCGATTAGCACATAATCACTTGGTTGAGAAGTGAATTTCCTGTTGGTTGATTGATTGACTAAGTGGATGCATCCGAGTATTTGTGGAGCAATTCTGCTGAGGTGAAATCCGACGGTGTCTGAGTGCTGAAATGTGTTTGTTGTTAGTTGCTGCCCACATGCAATAAAAATAAAAGATTTAATGCATCACTGGAGTGCTGGTTTCTCTTAGGTGCCACTATTGGTGAATGAAAGCAGAAAAACAGTGACAGTGTGTTGACTCTTCTATACAGTAATCCCTTAGCCTATTGTTTCTTTATTAAGTGAAATGTCCTTACCAATAATTAGTCTCATGCAAATATGAGGAAAAGATGATCAGTTATCTGTTGCCACACCTGTGACAAAGGTTTATGTATTCAAGTCAAGTATTCAGGGCTTAATACCAAATCAAATAGCAGTGAGATGTAGACAGAGTTGAGTGGATATTCTCCTGCCAATCAAACCTCAGCATAAGCTGTTTGTTTGGAAAGTGAAAGGTGAAAGTCACCTTTCCAGATGCTTGGGTGCCGGCTATTCATCCACCCACCCACCCACACACACACACACACACACACACACACACAGATACACAAAAACACCCGTTCCTCCCACTCATGTGAGTAATCTTTTTTTCCACTTTCCACTCCTCAGAAGGCATTCAAATGTCACTTAGGAGAGCACTTCTACACAAAAACAATGTAATACGTGTTGCATGACTCTGTAATGAGCTTGGAAACAGAGCCTATTTCACACATTTCACCAAGCACAACATGCACACAAACGGGCACACACTCCCACGCACTGTCATCGTATTTTGTTTTCAACACCTCTCTGTTTCCCTTTGTGCATTCCAAAGGCTTCCAGCATCCGGACAGAGAAATGGATGAAATAACAACATGGTACAACAGCGCACGCAATGGCTCCTTTGCTTGCTGCCATCGAATAAATGTGTGGGAAGCTTAGCACTTAAGCCAGTGACCACCCCACACACACACACACCCCATCACCACCACATACACACACACACACAAACACACATACACACACACGTCTGCCCCACATGTCGCCTTGGCTTTCACATGGTGACCGTGACAAGCTTCTGGCAGCTTCCTTCTACAGGGACTTTCTGTCAAATCTGACATTTGCTACCATTAACCATCCGCCAGGCCTTGTCACCGGTTGAAAAGCCTGTGTGTGTATGTAAGGGGTAGGGGCGGGGAGAGGGAATAAGGTACGCTACCACACCAACAGCCTTACCATTAAGGCACTCCCCCTTCAACTCCCCTGCCACCCCATCAGCCATCTGTGATGGTATTTGAGTCCTGAGTGGACCGTGCTTAAGGTTAACACTTGTGAGACTTTATCCTGGTATGTCAGAGTTGCTATCTGATGATGGGTCTGACAGGTAATTACATGGAGAGAGAGGTGGAGAGCAGGGTGAGGGATTGTGCACCTTTTTGCTTGGTAATTAACCACACTGATGGACAGTCATGGATGCAAGCTGTCCCGCCCATCTGAAAGAGAGTCATATCCATACGCACGGCCTCGCTTGCCTTTCTTGCAAGGTTTAGCATACGGCTCTACGGTCACTTTTACTGTCACTGCTTCTTCTTTCAACAAAACAGTATGCGACACTGGGTCCAATATGATGCTGTTGGCCACAGAAACTGGGACAGTGGAAGCACTCAAGCAAACAACCCCCGCAAAAAAGTGGCCAAGTGAGTCACTGGGCCTAGGCTTATATTTGGCACTCATGATGTGGCTGATGGCTCTTGACCTTCGTCCTGTCACTTTCTTCTGAGTGCTATTCTTTGAAAAAGTAAAAGTGTGAGAACCACATAACTTAAATTGGAGTAGAACATACTTACCTATTCAAATCAATACAGCAAGATGATAGGAGAGGTGGCCATTTTTATGTGCATCGTTGCTATTGCAAACAAGTGTGGATGTTGCACCGGGCTATATTCCAGCTACTAGTAACAATTAAAATGCATTTACTACTTTTAGCAAGCAGCCACAGCACAACATATCTTCTCAGGTCTCACGAGGGTGTGACAAACTTGCTCTGTACTTGCGTTGTCCCTGTAGCAACTAACCACAAACATCAGTTTAAACTGAACTAGCCAAATGACCACACAAACAGTTCCATGACAGTTTTGATTCTCAGTGGCACTGTTGTTCCATATAACCAAAATCAAGGAGTTGGTCTTTAAAAAGCGCTGGCCCTGGCGTTTTTAGTATTTGAAAACAATTGGCTGGTGCTTTTTCATCAAAGCACCAGCCAATCACCATGAGGAATGTCCAGTGAGAGCTGACATGACACCATCATTTTAAAACAAACAAGATGGAGCAGAAAATGCCTGTATCAGAGAGTGTATTGCCAGTGAATACCCCAAATAGCATGAAATGTCCACTAAAATATATTGTCAGTATACAATCAGTATACCTATTATCACTGATGATACCTATCCCACTATTAGTGTCCTCCTCTAAATCTTGAATACACTCAGTAACCTCTTCCTTGTCATGTTATAAAAGCTAACTGGTAAAATCAGTCGAGCCAAGGATCCATCATAGGCTACGTCACTTGACCCATCGGCACACAAAAGACGATCTAAACGCTGCTTTTCTCAAAAATACTTTGTGTTCACGCCCTAACTCCATCCATTTTAAGCCTGAGCCCTATTTTCTGAAGAAGGTCTTTCATGTCTGTACAGCTATAGAGGCAGTAGTTCCCATAGGAGGGAGGTGAGCTGACCAGTGACAGAGGATCAAAGGTGACTTCCTGTGGGGGGACGCCTTGGACACTCCAGTCCTCCTCTAAGTCTGTCAGCACACTGATTAATACATGTAGCACAGCAGAGGGAAAAAGATTAAAAAAAAAATGTATAAAGGAACACAACCCCTTTTTACTGCCTCTTTGTGTACTGCCAGCCTCACGTATCAGACATTAATCAAAGAAGAGAAGAATTGTTTTCTCTCCACAGCATGGCGCAAAAAATAAAACTTCATCTGCGTCTGGGGCGAAGGGAGGGGTAATGTTGCGTGACATTCTCTTCATATCGCCGAGCTAGAGGTCACCTCCCGGCACTGAGAGAAAAGAGAGAGGGAGAAAAATAATGCTTTCCATCTCTCACCTGCTTGCCCACTGTGCCTGCATTCATCAATCCTCTCTCTCTCTGCTCCTGTCCTTCCATCTATCTGGCCTTCTGTGACACATACACAGTGACAGTAACCATCATACATATTCCTAGTTTTACGCTGAGCACAAATTGACCCACTGGGCTGGTGCCCCTCTCCCTCTCCATGATACAGTAATTGAAGTCTCTGACAAACATTAACTTACAACCACAATTATGGTAAGAGAATACGTGAGTTATGGCACACTGCCTGGTCATACAGGGAGCACAGGAAGACTCTCACTTATGTTGCCTGGTGTGTCTTGCTATTTGCTTAGTAATTGCTGCTGAGCTTTGACACCACAGAACAAACGCTTTGCAAGTAAAATTTACACCATGTAATTAATTTGACTGGTGGAGAGTTTGTAAGACAAGGACTTCATTGGACAGGTGTATAATTTCCAAATGTGATAAACACATACAGTGCTTAACATTTTAACACAGAAAATTGCTCACATTAAATTGCACTTAGAAAGCCATTGGTAGGAGAGAACGTGATTTGTAGATTTTTTTTTTTTTTTTTGGTTGTTTGGGGTTGGACCAACAGTTATATTTGCACAAATGGAATGACTCATGCTAGATTTCAAAGATTCGTTTACAGTCTCCCCACATCACAACTGGTGAATCATCTGTTTCCTTTTGGCTTTTCTGATTCATCTGCATCAGAGGATGAAAACAGTCATGAAACCCCAGATGCCTTCTATCACTGATAAGATTAACCTTATCTTCCACAATGAGTCTATACATCTTGGGCCAAATCACCTAATAGACTGAACAGGTGGGAAATTCTAATCAATCAATACATTTTTAAAGGACCATACCAGTGATTTTGCATGTTTAGCATAATATCTACAAAATGTATATACTTCATATTTCTGCTAATCTTTTCCCAAAGCAAGCAGTTGAATCTTAGATTTTAGAACCCTGATATCAACTTTTTGAATGATTGTGATTACATGCTGTGAAATCTTTGGTATCTTTAGTACCCCAGCATGACTTGCAAAATCACTGGTATGATCCTTTAATAAAAATGTAAAGGAAAAGGTCCAAAAGGTCCATCTGCATGCACAACAGTGCACTGTCTACCAGTTAAGGCGGCTCAGACAAGAGCCCCACATGAATCATATTTATTACTCTTCAGCCACTCTGACCTTTTGATCACCAAAGTGCTGCCTATGGACAATAGTCTCCATCTGTGAGTGAAATGGGATCAATACTTGCAGAGCTTTATGTTTCTCTGAAACCACAGAGATGGTATAGGAAGGGAGATGGGGGTTGTGGAAGGAGGAAGGAAACTGACAAAGCGAGACAAATGACTGACAGGTAGGGAGCGCACCTTCTCAATGGGGGAAATGACTCAAGTTAAGTGCAGTGTTTGGAACTCCGCCCCTGCAGAGAGTGAAGCGATGATACCAACGTTACCAACATTTCCTCCTTTAACCCCTACTGATTGGAAGGAATACAAAAAAAAAAGAAAACATGGTGCCTCAACAAACAGGGGGATGTTAATCAAGAATGAGAGTCACTGTGAGCTAGGTGAAGACAGCATGAAAAAAGGTTTAAAAACAGCAGTAAAACATCTATGAATAGCAAGACAGAGACTCCTGGGCAGGCAATATTTCAAACACAGACAAATGTAGACAACTAATATAGGTAGGTCAAACAGGTACAGGGGTCAAACAGGGTTGTTGGCGTCTGAGAAATGGAAGCCAGGTGGAGGCTGTCTGTTTGGCAGTGCCAACATCTAGCCTTAATTAGCTGTATGCCAGCCATCCATCTACCTTGAGCTAGAAATGTCTGGCCACAGCCCTTTGAAATGACTGCTGGATTTCTCAAATGACAATTGACTTGTTCTGCTTCCCTAAATGCATCTTGCTATAATTAGTTTTTCCTTTAAAGAGATGCCAAGATATTCGTTTTGGTAGCTGTGGAACATGCAGGCTTGTGATCCAAGAACCATCGTTACTAAATATATCACACAACCTAATCCACTGACACACAGTGCGCTAGCAGTACAATAATACACTGTCCGCATAGGATTTAGTTTCATGATTACAGTTAGTTGTTACCTAAACCAATTTGTGGCTGAGTGTAGCCTTCAATCCTGTGTAAGAAAATCAGCATACATCAAGTTGAAAGGCTGAAATACTCCTTGTGTACTGGACACTCATTATCATGACTGATGAATATTCAGTGCAATGACTCTGCTCAAAGGAGGACAGCTCCAAGGTTTCAGGACACAAAAACACCAATTTAATTGAAAATGCCTCAAGTAGCCCAAATGACTTTGGAGAGTCAAATCAAATGTGAATTTCCAGTATTTAGGAGAAGTGTTAGATGCCAGTTTCAATTTAGGCGCTGAGGGAGGAGAAACATAAGCAGCTACGGGGCTAAGACATAATCTGATCCTCCAGCATAATAATTTAGCACATGAAATGGCATCATTTCCCCTGTTACATCTTTCAGGACGGCATTCCACACTGATTGGCGAGGTGAAAAAAATCGAGGGTTCTGGGAAAACAATCTGTTTCCAAATTCTCTGCCAAATTGAGCCTCTTAGCCCGCCCACATGCCTTGCCATTGGCAGTTAGTAATCCCCTGTCCAATCAGAAAGCATTAGTTGGCATATGGAGGAAGAAGAGGAGGAAGGATAGGGTGACACTTTGGAGAAGATGGGCAACAGAGTGATTTACCTTACATACAGTCCATGAGATAAGCCTCTTGGTTTTCCCCTTGGCAGATAAAGACAAGGACATTACAGTTATTGTCGCAGCCAGATTATAGACATGACTCTGTCCTTAAGTGCAGGAAGACGCCAGTCAGGCCTTCACTGTGCCACTACCATTAAGAACGCTCTGTCTGCACCGTTCTCTACTGCATCAATCTTGTTTACTGCTGCTTTGAGTTAGCGCTTTCACTTGACTCTGTCTGAGTAGTTATTGACCTACCCCGTTCCCCCATCCCATGAGAGCAGAGAGTGTACCTGGTCTGCACAACATCTGAATGGCAGACGCTGGAATCAGATAACAGCAAATACACCATAAGCTACTCTAAGATGTGCTACTGCAGTCTGATTATGGAAAGAGACAACTCTACATCAGGGATAATGCAACACTGAGATGGAATAATCTGAAGCTATCTGCCAAATGGCTGCACGGTCAATGCTTTTGCATTATCTTAGGTGCTCTTTTTGGGTCAGGGCCATTTCCATCGCCCGTGTGTTATAGAGCAGTAACTGATGAAAAGGCAAAAAGTCAATGCACAATTCACTCCTGCCTTGGTCTAGAGATATTCTCTGTTGGCTTGAGCACTGGACTGCTGGCGGGCTAAAAACCAGAGGTTTAGGGCCTGTGGCCCAGAACTGTGAAGCTGAGTGTGGCTTTGGTCGGGCCTCAATTGGGAAAATCACCTGGGCAAACTCCTGAATAACCTATTTCTGCACTGAAATGACTGATGGGCTTGGATAAGATGGCAGCCGTGCAGAGTAGAGTGGAAAGTAGTGGGGGTTCGCCTATCTCTGGTTCTGCTCCAGTAGTGCCTTGGTTCATCTCTACAGCCCCCCAAAGGCCCTGGGGAGGAGATTTAAGTGTGTCAAGGCTCTGTGTGCAAGGAGATGAGTTAGGGCTTCAAACACAGTGTGCTGAGACTGTATCGCTCTCTGTAGCTGACTCTCCCTCCCTCCAACCTTCCTTTCCTTCCCTCCTGCTGTGCAGTCTCTACTTCTTTTCCCTACTCTATTAATCTTTCCCCTTTCCTCCATTCTTCCTCACTTCCTCCATCTATCTCTTCTTCCCCCCTTCTTTCTGTGATATTCCGGCTGCGTGCAGGGATGACTTGTGGGCACATTAGTGGCAGCGGCAGGAGGGAATGATGGTGATGGATGCTGCGTCTGTCAGTCATCAGAGCCCTGACACAGATGTGTCAGACGGAGATGCAGAGATCTTTGATGTTCACTCGAACTCTGTGGAAAGTTACTTTCTGTCTGGAACGTACGTAGGCGTGTGTGTGCATGTGCATGTGTGTACATGTGTACTTATGTGTGAAGGTGTATGCACAGGAGAAGCAGCGGGAAGTTGCTGTCTGTCAAGCGCCTTCATAAAACCTTCATTTTCCAGGTTATGCCACCCCAACACCCACATTTGTTGTAAACAGTGCAAAAGCATGCCTGTACGGACACATCCTACCACACTTTGATTTAGCGTTCATAAACATGAACTTCAAAAACAATTGCAGCGACAACGAATAATTAAGTCAAGAAATCAGTTGTCCAAAAGGATAGTAACAAAAATAAATTATTAGTAAGAAACAAGTGTAGCCAACAATACGCTGCCCTGTCTCATGGGTCTACTCCACAGTCAACCGGCTGGAGTAAACAAAAGCTGACAAGAAACCCCTGTTGTCATCCTCGTTGCCTCTTAGCACTCTCAGTCAAGGAAACATATAAATATTTGAAAGCAAAATAATTTTGTTGTTTTTTTAATCAAATGAAAGGCAGGATGGGGTTAACTGTGTGACTGCTTGAACATTATGCCCCATACAGAGACAAGACAAACAACATCATTAATGTGGCACTGGTGTCTAAGGTACCACCGATGTAGACGTTCCTGAAAGATGATATTTTATAGATCCTATGAAACACTGGGTACTGTCATGTTACAACAACTAGGCCAAATCATTCAGTGTCACAAATGCTTTTTCTTCATTTGTGTATTAAAAGACTGTTCTGGCACAGCTGCCACTGTTATACCTTTTCAAGTTACACCAATCAGAAAGTGTGCATATCCAGCATCCCCAAATGCAGCTTCATCCCACAAGCAATCAGGTATTCCTACATAGATAGATATCCATGTGACTGTTAGTTTAAGCTTATTTTAGCACTATTTTTGTCCTATTGATTCCTAAAGAGCTCCATTTGGAAACAAACTTTGTTCAAAGGCCCCAAGAA
>OMLB01028975.1:12354-34415 GCA_900302555.1 Myripristis jacobus | reverse complement strand
GCTGCTCGCTGATGAGGACATCAAAGCGCATGACTGTATTTGATTATGCCTCGCTGGGTTAGACCCCCACCTATTCAAGGTTGCACAATCCACAAAATAAAACACCCAGAGGCTGTGTTTGTTGCACAGATTTGTTGTACGTGGAATACACCAGCCTGCGACAGTAAACAGAGGGAAAATAGCTGATGATTTGATAGTTTTAAATGAGGTAATTGGTGAAAGTACTGCCTCTTTAAAGCCTATATAATGGTGTCCTTGGCATCCTAGGAATGATTCATTGGTAAACAGTTTGCATATCCTCACTTTTCTCAGCTTTAATTAGCAGCCATGCTGTGGACTTTGATTGATTTCCCTCCTAGAGCACTCAGTCTCCTGGGTGGTAACGAAAGGCTACTGTGGTCGCTGTGTGTGTGGGGGGAGATAAATACACTCGCCCATTTCTTCAAACACATCCAAAATGTGGTATTGTAGCACATAAGCCCACACACGACTAATAACTCCAGGTTCCATGTTTGGTAATTGTCATGTCATCCATCCTCTCTGTCATTTCGCAAACACAAATGTGTGTTTGGCTCCTGTATTTTCAGTTTATTTGGTGGTGGTCGTGTTGTAACAAATGAGTGAGCAGTATTGTATTATTCAGGTGATAATCAGGAAGACAGTCTCAGCCAAGGTGTGGTGTCCTTGGAAGATATTGCATATTAATGACTCTTAAGTAAGCTAATTTGTATTCACAACTTGACAGGGGAATATGATCCATAAACTTCAAGTACTTTGCATGCTTGACCAGCAGAGGGATCTTTGTCTGTCCACAATGTGGGATTTGGAACCTGAGAAGCAGCCAGACCTGTGAGAAAACTGTAAATCTTTGCATTTCTTCACATTTCCCCTGAGCGAGGCAGCGCGAGGACATGTAATCAGTCATGTCGGCCAGGGTGAGATGTGTGATGCCAAGGACAGGGCAGCTGTTTCACTGCGCTGTCCTGTTACCAGTATGACTCAGGATGCTTATCATTCGTCGCCCCGGGGGCAGAGACAATTTAAGACCTCTGTTTGTCTGTACATGTAGGTGCCCGGATTCTGCCCGTCCAGAAACCGTCCGGCCGTGTTTGCTTCCCTGTAAGAGAGACTGCATCGTGACACCGTTCAGTGAATGGACAGCCTGCCCGTCAAGCTGCATGCCAGGTAGCCCTCTGGGAAAGCCACTTGCATTGCTATGAACTCTGTTATGTAATACATGTCTAACATTTCCACAACTCTTTGCAGATTAATAAGATTTCCAGGATGTACAACATATACTGGCAAAGTTACTGGCAAAGTTAGCAGATATTTTAAGGCCTTTGTTTATAACATCAGGAAGTTTTGTCTGAGCGAAATCAGTGATGTTGAAGAAGAGCAAATCAGTTCTATAGTCAGAATAGAGCTGGGCAATATATCAAAATTACATCAATATGGTGATATGAAACTATGAAACTCTTCTGGGATTTTGGATATAATATCATGTTATGGCAAACATAGTGATATTATCTGGGATACAAAATTCTGAACTATTCTGAACTATTGGACCCATCACAATATCGATATCAAGGTATTTGGTCGATGATAATGATTTTGTCCATGTTGCTTAGCCCAAATTCAGAGAAAACATGAATGTTTTCTCACACTGAAATAATCTGTCCTCCTTCAGCTTGCACTAGTTTGATACTTAAAAAACTCGTATTTGATATTACTTACTATGATGTATACTGTAAATTTATGTCAGTAGATTTTACTACCTTCTTAGGTGGTCAAATCTATGGATTCCTTAACTAAATATCTAAATACTGAGTCCTCCACTACCTTCATGTTATTGTAACTTATATTATTGACAAAAATGACATGGTTTTCTATGGGCTAACAAAATTTTAGGACCCCTTATAGCAGATTAAAATCTTTCAAAACCTAAAGAAGAAAAGGGCTTTGAAAACAAGGCTTTTCTTAGCCCCTGAAAAGTTGCCATTTTGGAGATAAAAGCTTTTCCTCCAGCAGCAACAGGAATGAAATCGGTGTATATAGGGTACACTTAACTCGGCATTAAATGGTATACATGTGTAGCATTAAGTAGCCATAAAATGATATGTGCTGCAGCTGATACATAATGGTAAATGCGCTATGGCAACTCTATCACTGCATGTTAGATATAGCGAATAACAGTAATACAGTAACAGTAGAGATTTGGTTAAAATGACAGAAAGTGTTGCTGCACACATATGCTGAGCCTTGTGGAACAGGTCTCCAGTGTAATCAATAATCACATTCAATCATAAATGACAGTGGTAATTGTCCATTGCATTAAGCTGACCCACTAAGAGGAAAATAGATATTTAATGGGTTTGACCAATATGTGTACTATAAGTGTCTCGGAAATCAAAAGTCTGTAATTGTTTCAAAAGAATTGAGCCGCCGCCTCATCTCTGTAAATATGCTTTAGTCCATTGGGTCCGCTGACAATGTGATCACTTTCTTAATTGCCCCATTTTCAATGTTTAGTAATTAGTGTTGTGTAATGAGCCTTGGAGCCTGAGCCAAATGAAGCCATTACAGTGTGATGTGTGTCGGAGAGCAGACTGCAAAGGAGTGGAGGACGTCGCAGTCACAAAGGCTAGTCGATCATGATCCGATCAGCTTTCAGACCTTGTTTTGTCTTTCGCCCTCAATCTTCTGTCAGCCTCTTCCTCTGGATGTTAACATAAAGTCCCGGAGATAATAAGCCCAAGCAAGAACCGAGTGCACTGTACACACAGATTTGATTTAACAATGTTTATACGTGCAAGATTCAGTCTCAAACGTACAAAATTTTTTGTACAACTGGTGCAATGTTTTGGCATCAATCAGTACTCTCCAATTTCCTTTGTTCGTGGGTAATCAATTCAGGGCATACCACTTTTAATGTACATTCTGCCAGGTTTTAACTTGGGAAATTGTTTTTTAAAAAAGCTATTTACATTCTTACACCCATAGGACCATCAGTAATGTGGATGGCACACTGCAAGACATTTGTAGAATGCAATAAAGATTCTGGTAATAAATTTGTTTTAATTTCCCTCAACTATGACTTGATCAATAACACTTCACTCTTAAAAGCGAAAGGAAAATATTAAATTGATTTGTAAACTGCTCCTGGAGAGCAACACATTAGGCACGTCTGGATTTCACTAAGCATGATTTGGATTGCTGCTTACTGTCGTTGTCAGCCTCTCATAATTAATCCAGCTGAGTGTTGTGTGGCTGTTTGCCTGATGCGGTGAGGTCAGTCCAGAGGACAGCTGGAGTTCACTCATGTCAGCGCAGCATCTCCAATTACGACTGTAATGCACTCATCCATTTCTTAGGTTTGGACCTTATCATGATCTGCTGTCACTTTCATAGCTGCAAATCTATGCTGTACTACTGTATCCAATTTCAAATAAAACCTCTCCTTTTAATAATTGCAAATTAGCAGACATGAGCTTCCAATTAGAGATAAAGTGCAAATGTTTGTGTAAAAACTGAGTTGTGGGTCGACATGTAATCTGACTTTCCTCTTATTGTGTTTTGTAAAGGAAGAATTTGCAAGACAAATACAGTCCGATAACATTCATTCATGAGGCCTATTGTGTGTCCATGAGTTTCCCTGGTAATTACTGTATTTGTCAACCAGTTTGCCCATTGTCTTTTACTTCCTGTCCCCCTTTGGAAGCATTCACTTCAGTTTAGCTTGGCACTCAGAAAACATGCAAACGAAGGCAGCTGTTTTGTCAAGATTGTGTTTCCCGTTTGACAGCGAACACAACGGTGGCGACGCAGTCTCGATACAGGACCATCATTCAGAGGCCCGCCAACGGAGGACAAGAGTGTCCGGACACACTGTACGAAGAGAGAGAGTGTGAACCGCTTCCTGTGTGTCCAGTCTACAGGTAAACACACACATGCACCCACACAAAATCCAGTCCATACCCTCAGGGACACCGTATTCTTTTAGTTTCAGTTTGAGGATAATGTCTGTTCATTGATGTGCCGCCCAGTAGCTCACAATAAAAAAAAACACCATAATTCCTCATAAGTGGGATTTGCTTTTAAATTCCCAGTCTAATGGTGTGCTCATGTTCTGCCTGGACCTTATTGATGCCAGTGAAATCAGAGAAATCCACATACATTATGTTACTGTGATTACACAGCTTGCTCCCACTAAGAGCATAATGGCAAATATCATTAGATTACGGTGTTTACATTGCTTCTAACTTATTTGCATTGTTCTCTTATCCTATTACAATCACAAGCCATTTGTGTTGCCGCAGTAAAAAAAAAAAAAATACACATTTAGCAATTACATGCCACAGTTGCTGTCTTGTCATCATCATCATTCTGCATGATTATAACACAAAGTATAAATAGATGCACATAGGGAAAGTAATGCCATTGTGTGTGATGGGTAAGAGGATTGCATATGGGGTAACTGTACTTCTGTTTAGCTTAGCGATGACTTAGTTTTGTGGATGAGTCCTGGACCTGTTGGTTTTAGTTTTAGCACTTCTGAACCTGCAACAACAAAACAAAAACTCTCCACAGCTATATTCGCACTGCAGGCCCTCATGCTCAATAGTGCATAATAACAATACAGTATACTGTGTTGTTGAACTGCGGGAAATACCTCCATGATTGATTGCGTAGGCTGATCGATTGATTGATTGCATGGTGAGAAGATGAGCCAGTGTTACTACAGCTAATGTAGACACACAAACAGCAAACAACAAAGTTACAACAAAGCCAAGCTGTGTTGGGCAAGTTCACTTGTTTTGTGCAGGAGGAATAGTGTTTATTCATACAATTTTAACACATGGAAATTACCTGTTTACTATTCGCCTGTGTTATCTGAGTTTACATTTCAAATGGGAGTCTGAGTACCTAGATTGTTCTTTACATAATCCCTAATACTAGAGTGTAAACCCTATCCCCTACCAATACAAAGTCACAGGGATGTGACAAGACAACAAAAGTCATTTCTGTTTTTTTTTCTCCAACATATTTCAGCTACAGCACAAGCCTTCACATTTTGCCTGAATTGAGGCATCTCACCAAGCGCTGATCAAGTCTTTACTTGTCTTTCTTCCATTGCTGTGTCTTGTGTTGCCCTCCATGTTAAGGCTACACATGCACACATTTTCAACAAGCGTGCACGCTGAACAACAACTCAAAAAAAAAGTTATTTTCCTTCATGACAAGGAATGAAATAGTGGTGTCAGTGTTCATTTCTTGGATTATTAGTTGCGGTGGAGGTTGGTTGACAGTTTGTCAGTTGTCGAGGATGTGGGCGAGAGGTCAAAAAAAGGGCTTGGACTGACTCATCTCTCCATACACCTATTAAATTTGCAACCTTCCTGTCTCTCCACTGTCCCCCGTTGTTGTTGCTGCTGTATCCTCCATATTTTGATTTGGCCTGCCACCGCTGACAATGAATGATGCATGAATTTTGATCTGACGGTTCTCACAGCGGTCACATTACCCAGAGTCAGATACGTATCTGATTTAAGACCACTGTGTCACCCAGAAGTAGGACATTTTGAGAATGTAGCCTCAGTAATTTGAAGTGATACCATAGTTTTTGCTCAGCTGCTGCCTCTGTGCTTACATGTAGGTGGAAGACACACAAGTGGCACAGCTGCTCACTGGTCCCAGAGTCTATTAGACAAGGATTAGCTGGACCGGGGGAATCTTGTGGAAATGGCTTGGAGACAAGAGGTAAGTGTTTTCCTTTTGCACTCTTGCACTCTTCTCTGCACCTGCCACATCACAATTTTAAGCCTGTCTCCACCATCTATGCACTGTCCTCATTTAATGAGACCTAAAAGCCCTTTCAGAACTTCTTCTTTAACAAGCCGAAGTGGTTGCAACATAAAAGAAGACACCAATTTGTCCAGAGAACGCAGCCAGATGAACCTGTCGGTCTGTTGTTTGACGATCTCATCACAGCAGTGGTCTCTTACTAATGAATGCTACAAATCAGATGGCAGCAGTGCACCTTAGCAGCAGGCTGGAGGAACAATCTGCACCTTGCAACACACAAGACACACACAAAACACACACGCAGTGAAATACAGAAAAGTGACAGTAAATGATCACCACCACAGGCAAAAAACAATCTAGCATAATCTGTCATGAGTTTTAAAACAATTAACAAAACTTCTTGAGTCAGGCTTCAGTGCCCTGTGAATACAAATTTATTGTGGCTGTGAAAATGAATTTCATCACTTGCTGGATTATTCCTTTGTCACCAATCAGGGACATGATGGCGCCACTTCTGTTCAGATTCCTGTGTGCTGTCCTTGATGAAGCGCCGCATTTCTCCGAGCGGAGCTGTGGAGCCGACTGTCTCTGCCCCAAATCGTTAAAAAGGCAGAGTGTTAATTGGATAATTTCAGACTCATTTAAAGGAGAGCAAATGTCCCAATAAATCCCAGAAACTGGCTGTTGTATCTAATTTATTGAGACGATTCAAAAGAAGTTTCTAGTCGCTTCCTGTGCTGCCTTGAGAACTCTCCAGCGTTTCTGCTCTCAATCTCAGTTCACTTTTGCTCTGCAGCCTGATAATGAATGACATTTCTCAAGTGAATTTGTGTGACTTTTACGGTGCGCATGGAAAAATGTCTGTCATGATCTCAGGTATAGAGTACCCTCATTGACCTTTAAGCGTCCTAATTGAATATATTTAGAAAAGTGCAAAGTTAAATACCTGTGACATTTGAAAAACTTAAGCATGAGGTTGGAATTGAAGATGTTTGCAAGAATTTTGGTCATTAGAAACACTGAGAGGAAATATCATTTTTAATTGTAGATGACATGTTTAATTTGGAAATTCACTTCTCATATGTGATTAAAACCAGACTAGTGAAAAAAAAACTCAGGTATTTGATAGTTTTGGTCTTTACTTTTGTTTTAATTGCTTTACTTTGGTCCACCGGCTCCAACATATGTTGCATGTGCTAAAAGGTTTTGTAATGTGTGATCAAGGTGGAGCATTTGGAGCATTTCCCCATGCAAAATAGGAGAAACTGAGATTTAGAGCAAGATGTACCCTTTTGCACTGAGCCAGAATAGTGTGGAAAGCCTCACACTGCGCAGCGCAAATGTCCTGGAGAAATGCTTCATGTATCCACACAGCTTTAATTTAAGGTTGTTTTGCAGAAGTAGATACTCAGGTGGTGCAACAGCAGTTAAAAGTAGTTTGAAATAAACCTTCTGAGCTGTAGATGCAAATGAGAAAACCAGAGCGTGTTACCGTGCAAACAGACTTGCTTCATCAGCATATGGCTGAATAAATTGTCGGCTGTAAATTGCAGCCAGTCAACCAGCAAGAGCAGTACCTTGGCAGAGTGCAAGGAGACAGAGAGCAATGGTCTTTCACACAATGCTTCATTACAGCATCACAGCCGGGATGCAGGTAGATGTAGAATTTACATTAAGAGAGTATTTGTGCCTTTTTAATAGCCACTTCAAAAACCATTTGACTGGCCTTTATGCTTGCACAGTTTGATTATTCACACTGACTGACTTGGGACTTTGAATAATTAATTATATATCTTTGAGGAGCATATATGTATGAATGGAGCAATAATGTCTAAGAGGAGCAGGAGGGCATCAGTCCTGTGTTATTACTGTCCTCAAGGAGAAGCTCCTTGATTCACAATAGCAACCAATAACACACGGCCACACAGGAGTTATCAGCACAGTCGTGGCGTGTCTTTGACCGTTCAGATTGCTGGATAAACTTTGAACCTGAAACCTGGTGGAGGAACATGAAGCTAGGATCAGGGCCAAGCTGGAAGATTTGTGTTTTACAAAGCCAATATGACCTTGGTCTGCTTAAACACTTCCTTCCATTTCACTTTACTGTATCCCCGGCCCTATGTGAGATGCAAGGCTGCGTGTTGAGAGAATGCTAATGTCTTACATCAGGGTGTATGATGAAATGAGGTTTGTGGTGCCTGGCATGCCGGGGGTAACACATGAGATGCAGTCTTAAATAACACAACAGTTGATTGGTTAAATCCCACCAAGGCTAAAACCAAAACCTTTCACAAAGTAGGAGAAAAACATTGGAAGCCCCGTGTGATTTTGTGGCTGAAAAGTCAATGTCAGTGATGAACTAATGGATTCTGCACTAATTAAACCACCCCGTGTTTAAATGAAGCCAACCCATGGGTAAACGCTTGGATGTGCTATAGCCCTTTCTTACCAGAACCCCCCACACATACACAAAAAAAATTTGACAAATTATTCATCAGCAAATGAGTAATACGGATCAAATTTCAATCAGAATAGGACTGGAGCAACGAGAGATCAAAGTCCTGTCTTGCCTGACTGGCTTTTAACAGTTGACTGGAGGAAAGATCTGGTAGCCTCTTGCTATCCCAGATGAGTCCAATCCCCATTACTGTTTGCTAAGCTTCACAACGGGGAATACTATATAAGCTGTATGACTGAACACACATGAAGGGTAAATTTGCTGGGAAGGGTTTTTGTATGGATGGGAGAACTGGGATCCCAGTAATCGTATAACATGCTCCTTCGGGTTGATGCGGGTGTCCATGGGAAGGAAACCTGATTAAAACGGGATTATTAAAGAATGTCCTTTCGCCTCCAAGTCTATAACATTACCCTTAAGAGAATTTTAAAAACTCGGGAGGCCTGAGTGTGGCAAGCCTCTTCAAAGACTGGGAGGGTAGTTCAATGCAAAGGTCCTTTCAGGCAGCCTGCAAACACTGTTACCTTCCTAAGTAATTGCATAATTAAAGATGATCCCTGTCAGTGGCAGAAATACCGTGACAAAAAATGTTAACGATTTGGAGAGGTGATAATATGAAAGGCCATGCAAATGGGCTTAGGCAAAGGGAGGCTGAAATAATTGTGCTAAAAATGGATAGGCTCATGATTCAAAATCAGAATGTCAGTTCTGTCAGTATTCACAGTCCAGACCTCTGCTAATAAAAGACTTGGGATGAGAGGTTGGCGGTGTCAGAGGTGAAGTAGTGTGGGTAAACAGAGAAAGAAGCTGCCTAGTTAGGTGGGCAGAAGTGAAGGCCAGCAGGCAAAACATCATCTGTATCGTGGTGTCAGCTGAATAAATATATCTTGTTGTTAATACAGATTTGTGTACAGGACAGCAAGATCTATTGCTTAAAGTTTTAGCATAACAAAATCACTCATTTCCTTCAGCTTAGTGAACCACAGTTCAATTAACCATACTCTTGAGAGAATAATTTTGACGTTATTTCACCAGTGAGACAAACATCCAGTATGCAGTATGCTTAAATTATCAGATGATCCCCCCACATAGTCTTGAATGTGAATTGCGCATAAATGCACTTCAACAAGAGCTACCACCGCCCTCAAACGCCTTAAAGAGCTCTTTAATGTAGATGGCCCGCCCACACAGTTTCAGCAGACATGTACAAACCCAGCAGGCTCTGTCAGAGGGCAAAATTTAAAAGTCAAATAGGAATCAATACAATGGGTTAAAGGCATGTTTGTAGATCAATGAATCCTCAAAGATGTTGGAGAAGGGGGGTGGGGGTGGGGTTTACAATCCATGATAGCAGTGCTGCACAAACCCAGAGGGAAAGATGTGGCTGTCAAAATCCCAGGCTGGTTTTCATCTCCACCAGGTGGCAGCCTGGAGAGGATCATGTGTTTGGTGTGTGTGTGTGTGTGTGTGTGTGTGTGTGTGTGTGTGTGTGTATCTGTCTGCAGCTGATCTTACATACTACTGGGCCTGTCAGCCTAATAGCCTGATATGTTTGTGCACAAATTAGATGTGAAATTAGAACATTCCTGTGTGAGACTAAAACAGTCGCATAGCAAACTTTTTCTTTTTAGAAAGTGAGAGTTCGTATTAGACTTTGCATTCGTGCATGGGTCCGCCGAGGAAGCTGCACATCCACAGGCAAAATGTTTTCATTGGGTAGATATTTTAGCTTGTGCACTGCATATTAAAAAAAAATGTTTCCTGTTCAACTGACTTTTGCAGAAGTCTCATAATGGCAAGAAAGCATTGTGGTTGTTGTAGATGTGTGTGTGTGTGTGAATTATCTATCTGTCTGCAGCAAATCTTGCATAGAACTTGGCCAATCAACCTTTCAGCCATTTTTGTGCCAAGTTATGACGGTATGGTGAAGGACCTCTGGTGGCTGCAGTGATTGTTACATAGGAAAATCATAGGTGAAGAAAGGGGTGGTTTGTTGCCCAAGTCTTTGTAACAGAGAAGTGGCGATACGGCCAGCAGCGATCTGCACTTTACTGAGTGCACTCTTCTAGTTCAATTATTTGAACACAGCTGTTAGATAAACAAGAAGCAATATTAGAGATGCTCTGTCCCTCTTTGTGTGATATTTTCCTTTCCCTCCCATGTCAAATGCCACGCACTCTGAAATGTCAATGTTGGCAATTAGGGAAATGATTCCTTTCACACTTGATAGGACTGCTGATTATGATAGTTCAAACCTTTTTCATCTGCTGAGTCTCTCAGTCAAGAGGCACACTCCACATTACTCTTTTTATCACTTTCTGCATATATAACGTGTATCACTGCTATTTTTTCTGTCCGCTAATGGTACATGTCATGCGGGAGACTTGTCACGATGGCATCTGTCTATGTCTGTGTAGACAATTTTAATAATTTGTTATTACCAATATATATAATGATGATTATAGCGGTACATTTGGAAGCTCAGTTGCCTCTTTTTATTATTATTTTTTTAAATTAAACCGACTATGGATCAATCTGTCCATCTCTCTGTCGAGCATGATATCTCAGGAACCAGTGGCCTGATGTTTTTGGTGTAACTTTGAGTTTTTAAAAAAATAATATCCTGATTAGCCCAATTAGGGTTCTATAATTAAAGGTCAAAATTTATAACTCAAATGTGATATCTCAGGTACCGCTGGTCTGATTTTGATGAAACTTGGGATGGGGTGAGGTATTTTGGCAGCGTGTTCTGGCATTTAAAACAAATTACGCTGATTTGCCTGATGGGGACGCAATAATTAAAGGTCAAATTTTTTAACTTTTAAAGACACTAAGTCCTACACTGTAAGTGCAAATGACATGAGACTTGCTGCACACATGCACATACAGGTTTCATGACATGGGCTAATGAGGGCACTGTAATTAAAGGTCAAAATTTTAAACTCAAATGTGATCTCAGAAACCAATGATGAAATAATTTTGATGAAACGATGGGAAGAATGTATTTCACTACTGTGCTCTAGTATTTAAAAGAAAAATCCACTTAAAGGCCTGGTGTAGGTGCTGTAATTGCAGGCCAAAATTCTGAAATTTACCATCACAGCCACACTGCCAACCTGATTTTGGCAAAACTTGGGATGATGCATCATGTAACTGATTGGTCCAAGTCGCACCTGCATTCACTCATCATTCTCACTCACAGCGCACTGAAAAAAGTCACTGGATTTATCTTTAAAATCGTGTACATCAGTTCCACAACACTGAAATGTGTTTTATCAACCTAATGATTGCATAATGTAGTGAGTAGAGGCATATCGTCCTTTTATTAAACCAACAACTAATCTTTCATTGAATGCTTCCCAAGTGAAACATTTTTTTTCAACAAGAACCACTTGTTTTTAATGTGTTTGCCATTTAAAGGACTCTGATGTATCTCTGGTATTAATCCTGGCTTCTGTTCTCAGCCTTTATTGCAGTATCTACTTTTTTTTTTCACCTTAGCTGCAGCGAACTCGTTCCTCTCTGACAAAGAGGCCCCTCACTTCTCTGACAGTTTTCTGTCTCCATTGAAGGATATGAAAGATGTGCTAGCACTTGTGCAGGGCTACAACTGCAAAAGTTTTCAAAGGCAGCAGAATTGGATTGACTGTGCAATTCTGCTTCTGGTTGAACAAGTACTACACGGGGTGCTTAGTAATAGAAATAAGCCATCTGCTCTTACTGTGTGTTCCAAGTAATTATTCCAGCCACACACAGACACACATTGTACTGTGTTGTGATGTCTTTATTCATCTTTGATCAGCTACTGATACTTTGATTAGAAACTATATACATCATTCTGTTAAAAAAATCTGGCTTCCACACTTTGGCATAGCATCTACATTAATTATTATTAAATGTGAATATGCCTACCTTGCTTTGGTAGAAGAAATATTAGTTGCCTTAAAGTGTGGCATAGATGTTATGCTGTTATGAAAGTTTGCATTAGTACTGAAGGTATGTCTTCACCCTAAAGCCCCACAGGAACACTTTATATAGCTACAAAATGCACCAAAGCTGTTTATCACAACCTTTTTTCAGGTCATTCAGTCCAACAAAAGTCAGCATATGTGGATTAGCAAACAGCTCCAAGTGAGTTTGCTGAATGAGGTTCTGAATGGAGTTTGTGTTATTCAAAGTAAAGCAGTGAGCATAGCTGTTATTGTACAATTGCACAAAAGGACCATAATACATCGACAGGTGGTTTATAGGGCAGCTTTGGTCCATGGCGTTAGCTGCGGCGGCTCAGATATTAGCCGTACCACACCCACACGCTGTAACACCCGGACCAGACCGGTTACCTCTGCCGGTGTGTGACGGCTGCCTCACTGCACCGCTGCAGCTCACACGTGTGTTGGTGTCCACACACACAGCAGTGCTGCTGCGGCGTTGCTACTCGGTAACAAGACCAGCGAGTTCAGCGTCCCCAAAAACCCACATAGGTGTAGCCTCCACTTTCTCCATGCAACTGCTGAAATAGTTCGTTTTTCTGTCTTGTGATGTCTGTGACTTATTCCACAGATAAAGATGTTAGAGAAAGGTGTCAGTTACGTAATGCTGCTGGTATGTTGTCAATATGACCATCAGCAGGTCATTTTCCCTGTCTGCTTTTGCTGAGAACCGCGTGCCTCATGCAGAGAAAAGAGGCTCCATGGTGAAATGCCAGCAGACACGTTGCTTCAGTGGCACATCTGCAGTATGCTCTGTAAAAAGCACATTTCTTTCAGAGTCAACATATTTCAATCACGCTTGTGCCCAATGTCTTGTTCTTCAGCAGCTTTTGGTTTACACACTCTTTGGGCTGGGCGATATATTGCTTTTATATCGACTTCATGATGTGAGACATGTTTTCGTTTGGGATTTTAGTTATTGTAATGTCATGATACGGTAAAAGTGTTGTCTTTTCCTTGTTTTAAAGGCTGAATGACAGTAAAGGGGTGCAGTTTTCTTATTAGACTATGCAGCTGTCATCGTATCCACATGACTAATGACTGTTCATCTAGTGTAAATATTTTACACGATTAAGTATCAACAGTCATCCTTATAGTATCAATATCAATATCAAAAATCGTCAAAAATATTGTGCTATTTGAGTTTGTCCATATCGCCCAGTCCTGCACACTTTACTCTTCATTTTCTACTGTCTGTGGTGAGAAATTCACTGTACAGCCTGTACTCTACTTTGAAACAAAAACTCTGCACCAACTGGAGCTTACTGTACCGGAGGGTCATCAGCACATTTTAGCTACAAAGGCTAAAAAACCTCATTCTCAAGCTAAAGAAAGAAGTGACAAAGCATTATTAGTAGTCCTGCATTTTGCATGGTGATATATTAGCTGATTTCCATTGGATCTCTGTTCTTATTATCTCGTTTTCTCCTCTCTGTTGTGATAACGTGACTTTACTATTTCTGTCAGCTACAGGCTGTGCCAGAGATCTGTTGACATTGTTGCAAGTCCTTCTCCCAACAGAGGTCGATAAAAGTCACAGATCAGTCAGCGCCGCTCCCATCAGAGTGACATCACCCCTCATGTCTGTCTCCGCAGGTGTCAGATGCGTTGGGGAGGACGGGGATCTGGCAAACATGACGGAGTGTCTGCGGTGGGCCACCCCCTTGCCCCCTCAGATCAGGCGGTGCCGTGTGGCCTGCAAGGACGACTGTACTCTGAGCGCGTGGTCCAAGTTCTCCGAGTGCGGCGGCTGCGGCAGCTCCCGAAGCCGCAGACGCTCACTGACAGGTACAGGCAGCAGCCGCCTGCTCACAGATTGCACGACACACACACTAGTCAAGTATTTAGCTCCATCACCGCCAGTGGAGCAAATGGATTATCCTCTTAGGCAAAGCATTCTCACATAAAAAAAGAAAAGTGCACTCCATCTACTCGGCTGCTACTTCTACAAGTAAAAAGCACTTAATCCTACCTATTAGTCGCTCTCTATCCTTTTCTCCATTTCTAAGAGCTATTGTTGAAACACCGACAATATGGTGTAATACAGCAAAATTTTGAGTGTTGGAAAGTGTTGATTGGGCTTAAAGTATGGCGGTGTTGTTTTAACACGCAGAGTTAAATTAACACTGACTGTTTTGCTATGCACTGGCAGGCACAGCAATCCCACACTGAGATTTGAGCGTCCTTGTTAAAATAAAGCACACCGGCACTCGTATGGAGCACAATTACACACACATATTCACTGTTCACGCTCATTCCCAAAACACCTCCAGTACTTTCAGTTTAGCCAATATTCCTTGACCGTTTGAGCAGTACTAAAATTATCGCAGAGTCTTTTCCTCGGTGCAGCTTATTTGCAATGTGCTGTACAGTTTCTGCGCTTTGACGTACATAATCCAGTCCAGCCTCTCTTCTCGTTCTGGTTCTGTTACTGTAACTCTCTCATGTCCCTGTAGTGTTATGTCAGGTCTAAATTAGGCCCCTCACAGTTTGTAATCCCTTTATTTCAGTGCAGATGACAAAGTCTGAATTACATGCTGTGGTTGCAAACCAGGCTGGATACTATTTGTCTTCATGAATATTTGATCCGATGCCGTAGGGGCTGTAGTAAACACACCCTGTCTGCTTCTATAATGCTCTTAAAATCCAGCACATGAAATCTGCTCTACTTCACTGTTGGGTTTATTTGCAAACAACATGTGCTCTTGTTCAGTTTGGCATAATGGTCATAGCAGGTCAGCTTTAATACATTAACTTTAATATGCGCTTACTTTTTTTCTGTCTGGTAAACGGCTGGACTGCGAACGCACTGTAGGGTTTGAGGTCTGTTACAAAGTTAATATCAGGCATACACAGGCTGACGCAAGTTGGCGACATACCAAGTTCTGGTGAGGGGGAATGCATAAGAAAGCGTTTTTCTACAGGAGACATATTTAAGTATCCCACTCATTATGAGGTGCTGTGCCAAAAATTGAATGCCTGCCGAAAAGTCACTCATTCTAATATCTATAGCATCACTGATCGATTCACCTCACTTTTACATGAAAGGGGAGGTTGTGGCTGAAACTCGGCAGTTTACTAAATATTTCACTATATCTGCCATTTTTGATCCATTTTTAAGACAGAACCGGGCCCAACTCTGTAGTTTGTATTTCTGATAAGCATGAAAACTGTATTTCCATTATAGTTTATTTCTTCATAAAAGTGTATTCACTGATAAAAAATAGGGGCCCAAATCATTTAGAGCAAGCGTCCAGATCAACTAAATAAAGCTGATTTGGGTTTTATTTATGGTGTATAAATGTGCTCCGCAAGCATGGGAATAAGTTTTCAGCAAGGACAGTGGCATGTCACCCCACCGTGAGTGGGATATTTAAAAATGACCCCTGTAGAAGAATGTCTTTTTTTATGTATTCTCCCTTAATAGAAAAAGAAACAGCTGAAAAGAATTAAGACAATATAGCCTATGCATCATTTAAATAGGTCAAGCATGCAAGATGAGAGCTATTGTTTTCTTATATTGGGTGACATAGATGAAAATAGCATTTCCAATATTTTCAAATAGGAGCATCAAAATTGCACACCCGTCTTCATAGCATGGCTCTGATTCTGCATGACAATCGTGTGTTTACAAGCACAACAAAACGGCTTCTGTGTTTGCAGTTGTCAGCTTTCAGTGACATAACAGTATAACATATTATGTAACATGACAAATTTGACAGCCTCCTTCGCCTTACTTTCTTGTTGCTTTTTGCGTCTTTAAATGCATTTCAGGCAGTCATATGTTTCTCCCTGCAGATGAAACACACTACTTTAGTCATGTGAAGTAAAATTTATAAGAGCACATTTTAAAAAATGACAAAGGGGATGAGAGTGATAGACAGGAAATTGGCAACTGCACTTTAGCGTGCTGTGACTGCAAGCTTTTTAGTGCAGTTTCAGTACTTACCAGCTCTCTCTCTCTCTCCCTCTCTCTCTCACACACACACACACACACCTTCAGCCGACACTTAACAGGATTTACACCTCTATCTTGCATCTCCAAATCACTCTGTCACTCGGCGACCCCACAGGGCGGCATGGTGGCTCAAGGATTATGCACTGTCGCCTCACAGCTAGAAGCACGTGGGTTTGAATACTGATCCTTTCTGAAATTAGTTTGCATGTTTTCCTTCCCTCTTGCTCTCCAGGTTTTACTCCCACAACATACAAGCTATGCGGATTTGAGACTCCGAATCGCCCATAGCTGTGAATGGGAATAGGATTGTGATTGTCTGTGTAACCATGTTAGCCCTGTGATGGACTGGTGAGCTGTCCTGGGTGTCTCCCAGTGAATGCACGGATAGCCTTCAGCCTCCCACAAGCTTGGAAGGGGATAAATGGAGAGGGAAAATGAATGAATGAATGAATGAATAAATAAATGAATGGATGCCCCAATGGGAGTCAACCCCCCTAGATCTGGCAGTGCTGGTATGTTGCTTTTACTCATCGAGCAACTCCTCAACATGGTAACTCATCGCTTTTTACTGTCAAGTCAATTGATGAGTAGCGAGTATGCTGTGGGTTTGTGAGTGAGGAGTGGATATGTTGCTCCAGGAATAGCACCGGGATGAAAAAAAACCCTGAACAAATCATTTTGAGCAAATCATTCTTGAGCTTGAAACATGCCGAGTCTGCAGCAGTACATTCTGCTACAAGTAAATCGAACCTCCCAATCAGAGTTTCCCATCAAGGCTCGATGAACGAGTCCGACAGCAGCTCTTCCAATGTTCGGCTAAACTCATAAGACCCCCGCTCTCCCCCGCCCAACCACCCGTCTGCCCACCTACTCACTCACAGGCAAGCATTAAAGCAAGCCAGGCTCTCTCAAGCCGATAAACACAGACAAATGGCCTCTGTAATTTACCAAAGTACAGGCTACAGTGAGCCGCAGAACCACTGTCAGTGATCCTGATGTAAGCATTGCAAGGTTAATTCTCTGCAATTCTCTGCTGTTGCACCATAAATTCACAAACAAAAAATCATCGCAACACAAAACCTGCTCTTTGAGGAGGTGAGTGATTTGTTCATTTTGGATTTTCATGTATCAGTAACATATATACTGAACGGGCTCGGATCTACAGGTGAGCTGCGGAGAAACATTTGGTTGTTTTCTGGTTTTGAAACTAGCAATCACATTAATTCAGTTTACATTTAGATATCACTCCTGTATTTTCTCGACCATCACTTCTTGTAAATGTGGAGATCAGATGTCAGATTGTTACATCAGGTTATTACCCTGAATGTTACATCAGAGTTTACTACATTGAATAATTACCATGCGCTGATTCTTGGTTCCTAATCCACAAGCAAGTATCCATCCTGTTGCAGCTGCTGCAGGCTCTAATTCAGGATTGATTTAATTAGACCAGTGGTTCTCAAATGGGGGTACGTGTACCCCTAGTGGTACATCGGAGTACTGCAGCGGGTGTGTGTGATTAAAAAAAAAAAAAGTTAATTCAAAAAACATCAGTCATGCATATTTCCAAAAATAATTAGCCTATGCTAGGTAAAATCAATAAAAAATTTAAATGTTAGTTTGATAAACCACATTTTATATTAACTTTTCCCTTCGGGTTTCCCCAAGGTGTCAAATGTGTGTGTTTGTGGTTTAAATCTGCTGCCGTGATCATCGAGCGAGGACGTTTGTTCACTATGACCAGGAGGCTGAGACAAAAATCCAAAAAATGGATTAGTGGGTGACATGTAGCAGCGATACAGCTGGAAACAAGGAGAAAAATGAAAAAGAAGCAAAAACAGAAACAACAAAATATCTTCAGTATCAGGTTGTTGTTTCAGACACTGATAGAGCTTGGTTGGATCTCTGCAGACAGAACCTTATTTCTACCAGGGTTTTTTTTCCCCCACTGGTCAGGATGTACTTGGCTGAAAAAATAACACAGCATTAGACTGTCCTCCACCAAAAACGCCCCCATAGGTCATTTGTACAAGCAGCTTGTCATGACCAATAGTTATATTGTAAAGTTAAGTGACCTCTACCAGTCAGGTAAATAACATCAGTGTGGTGTGTCTGGAAATGAGGTGACATGTTGTAGTGTAACTAGCAACCAAATTTGTGTTGGCAGGTGGTTGAGACATTGGACGTGTCACCCCGACACCGGATCTCAACCCAGAGACCAGACTTCAATTCAAGTCCAGTGTTGGTTTCTGCATGGTTTGTTTTGTTTGCCTTACAGTCCTCTAACAATAACTTCAACCTTAACCACGTATTTTTGGTGCCTGAACTTAACCAAACTGTTTTGACGCATGTGCACCACGGCTTGTGGCATATCACCTGCCACCAGTACGGGTCGCTAATTTAGGAAACACTCCTGTGGGTCTTATTAAAGGGTAGGAACAAATGACCTATGTGGTTTTATGGGTTGGAGGGCATGTTGACAAAAACATTGTAAATACTTATTACATAGTTCATGTAAACCACATGTGCCAAGGAGAGCCAAGAGGCTGCAGGTTTTCATTCCAACCAAAAACAAAACGACCTTCAGGCAGCGAGGAGGGACTCACCTGGTGGAGTTTTTGGTTGGGATGAAAACCTGCAGCCTCTTGGCCCTGCTTGGCACCAGTTCCGCACCCCTGATGTAGCCGATCATCGCCTGACATTTAAACAAGGAAAGCAGCCTGTAGACGGTGGTGCAGCACACTGTCATATGAATAAAAAGTTGCCCACCCTCAATATCTCAGTGCCCCCGAGTTAAAATAGTCTG
Source organism: Myripristis jacobus (assembly GCA_900302555.1). NCBI lineage: Eukaryota > Metazoa > Chordata > Actinopteri > Holocentriformes > Holocentridae > Myripristis > Myripristis jacobus. Next base: position 15,402 of record OMLB01028975.1, on the reverse strand, counting down.
GAAGCGGGCCTGATAATGAATGCCCAGACTCTACTTGAAATGACAGTGGTATTAAATTCTGAAGACACTGCTGGTGGTTGGCACACTGAGGTATTTGTCCTGGCAGGCTGACGCAGTTTTGAGCCCAGCTGGTACTTATTATTTTACCTGATGGTCTCACAAATCCCTTAATGTTTTCTCAAGCCTTATTAATATCTTATAAGAATATTAATTAAAAAAGGACATATGCCCTTCAAAATCTTTTATTAACAAATCCAATAAACCTGACTCACATCAGTTGTAAAAATTGCCATGATGGCGCTTCCCCCTCCATAAAAAAAACACACAGATAGAATCAATAAAACTGAAACTTGTTAAAAATGAAACACTTCTCATGACTCTGAAGCTGCTATTCAAAACTTAAATGACAAGGGGAGTCCTGGTGGCTCAGCAGTCTAAGGCAGGGGTCTAAAAAAATTTCATTTCATTGTGCAGACCCTGCATTTGACTTCCATTGAGCTGCTGACCCCAATTTAAAGTGATTTTGTCCTTTGGACCCTGATATGAAAAGATATTTTATTTTGTGATTAGGATTACATTTTTTACATGTCACACTTTAAGACCGACACATCGATTCAAAGCGCTGAGACTGAAACAGAATGTTAAAAATAATCGCTTCCACATTTTTCTGTATGATAATAGTGTCTAACAAATTAAATTATAGAGAAAAGTTTGTGGTGAAATCAAACTTTTCCTCATTTTGCTGGATGTCACTGTGAAAACCAGAGGCCCAAAGCTTGAACAACTCAGATGCAGAGTTCAGAGGATCTGAACACTTGTTGCACGTCTGCTGTGGCTGTTTTACCTTGAAAGCAGCATCAGAGTTATTATAATTTAGTCATTTTCATTAGTTCTTATTTTTATTGTGTCTTTAATTTTTGTTTTCAGTTCAGTTTAGTTTAGTAGAGTGGCTTTGCTCATTTCAGTTTAGTTTTAAAATGTTTAATTTTAGTTTAGCTTTTATGAGTTTCAGTGTTGTTTTTAGTTTAGTTTTTAATATTATAATATGGGGGGTGGCAGCAGTAAGATTTAATAAGTTCAGAAACCAAGTAGAAACCAAACATTTTTTGAGGTCAGGTGACTCGCAGGTGACTAAAAGTAAAGGCATTTTCTGTATATTTTTTATGTTATTTTGTTAGTAAGTACACAATATTGTGTCAGTTAGTCTAAGTCTATTTTCTTTATTATTATTTTTAACTGTTAACTAAAGAAATATCTATTATTTTCACAGCAGATTAATGAATACATGCTCTAAAATGTAATTTGTAATGTATTCCATTAGATTACTCAAAAAACATATTAATAGTTTGGATTACTTTTAGAATACATCAAAATGTGCCCATTTGTCTGAGTCAGTGTGAATGAATCGCTTTGGGTAATGACTTTATTTCTGTCTAAAGAGAAAAAGTTATGCAAGTTCACAAAAGAAAAAATGTGGTCTGGTTTGTAACTGCAACTGATAGTGTTTAAAGAAAAATGGTGAAATTTTCTTGCCACTTGTTATAAGAGGAGCCTTTTAAGAATAGGGTAGTGTGGAGCGAGTGAGGGAGAGAGAGAGAGAGAGAGAGAGAGAGCGAACAGAGCAGAGGAGAGGGCAGTGAAGTTGTTAGTCTGACAGTGAAGGCAGTGGGCAATTTGAGATGCCATCCCATTTCTTAGCAAAGTGACCATAAGCACAGAGTGACCCCGCTGTCCCCCATCCATCCACACACTCACACACACACACACACACACACACACACACACACACACACACACACACACATAAAAACCCTTTTAACAGGGCCAAAAACCTTGAGTATAGTCCGGCTCTGGGTGGGCGGCCATCTGCCTCGACTGGGAGGGCTGAAGATATTTTGGGGAGATGTAACTACAGATGTAGTTTTTACTATATGCTCCAATCCATCAATCCCCCCCCTGTTAAAAAATTATAAATCAGCTGCTGTGTCCTGGCTGTGCATCTCCTCTACCAGTGTCATGTGGTGTGTGGCAGCCTGCCGGGTTCACTGCGCATGCACAACTTAAAAATAAGTAAATAATTAAATAGTTGTGGAAAATGCATGCCTGAATTTTAGTGCAAATAAAACCAAACAAATAAAGTAATCACTTCGAGTAATCTTTTTTAAGACATTACCATGGAGCATGACTCCCCGACCGTGGTACTCAGTCGCAACTAAAATCTCTCTGAAGACGCAGTTTGTCATTTCTGCACTCAGAGGTTACCTGCTGTGAGTAATTTCACTGTACGAAAGCCGAGTTTGCACGTGCAGTCCCCAAGGAGCCTTGCTGCAGATGGTTTGTCGCAGCTCCCGTATCCTGATTTAACACCGAGCCACTTGACATTTAGCCTTTAGCTCAGCTTCTCGTCTCCGTCAGCGTCGGCTTTGAAGTACGTCGAGTGTGAAATCCACTCCAAAGGCCATCAAGCTATCAAAAAGGAGCGCTTCAAATAAAATGTTAGGTTATTAATGATAGACCTCCAACAGTCTGTGGAATATGATATTGTATGGGTCTATAGGGTATGCGTAGGTTTCTTTGAGTACATACAGAGGCTGCCGGGATCGCAGCAGAAACGCTGGTGCGTGAAACGAGTTGCTTTCATTTTGTTGTAATTTTGTCGTTTTTCTCTTAACAGTGCGATTTGCTGTGTAACTGTCATCTGCTCTGGGACTGATTGCTGTCATACTGTGAACTGCACACCTTGTATTGTGTGATGTTTTTTACTTTTTTTCGACTAAAAAAAACCGTAAAGGCACGGTACATACGTTCAGCAAAAAGGCTGCACAGTCCGTCTTAATGTGCCCAGTCTTAAATCACTCAGTTTTGATGATATTGAGACACAGAAATGGACAATATTATGTTTGCGCTGAAAGAGTAAGTTTAATATTCATTGTCATTGTCCATCGGGAACTTATTTTTTCTAGCTTATGCCATCATGATGATTGGTTGTGTTCAAATTACATAACTTAGCTCAGTGTAGAGCTCTTCATACCTATGGGTCAGCTGGAG
>OMLB01028975.1:0-11306 GCA_900302555.1 Myripristis jacobus | reverse complement strand
AAAAAAAAAAAAAAAAAAAAGGAAAATAAAAGTAGGTTGAAAGTCATCAGAACTATCCTTTGGTCAGTGAAGTTTTTTTGTTTGTTTGTTTGTTTTGTTGTATTTTGTGATGAGAGTGACATGTTGGTTGTGCCACACTTCGAAATGCATCACCTGACCAATCAAAACTGTCAGAATCTAACGACAGCAGGCAAGAGATGTTTTCCTCTTAACCAGATAGGGCAATGCATTGTGTGAATTGAAATTGCACTTAAAGTAGCTAGAAAACATTTTTTGTTTTTCCATATTATATGTTAATATCACATGCATATTTTTTATTTGCTGGTTGCAGCACTTCATCGAAGCTCCATCACTCTTACATTGAGTGAAATATTCAAACTCAAGATGCCATTGTTTTATGGCTGCACCAACACATCAAGTAGAAAATACCCAGATGTTTTGTGCATCATTTTATACACATTTCCCTGTGCGTTCGGCAGGACATATTTGATGTCTTTGGAAACCTTGGGATCTTCATTATAATTTAAAATAAAGTTCTGTGGGTTTGTACAAAGCCCAGATGTGCAGCGATGACAAACCCACCCGTGGGAACAGCCAAGTTGAAGAGGTTACAGGGACATTTCAGGAAAAATCTGAGCTCAACTGGCAAATAATTGCAGTGTGCTTATCACTGTTGCCCTGCCTCCCTCAAACTCACCTGGGACATCGATGCCCACCCTAACACTCCTCACTCTGCTGGTGAACTCCAAGCACACCTGTCAACATAGCTGCCTGTGAGTCACTGTGACAAAAAGGGGGATTTCTCAACCATAAATCCCTTGCCCCCACTGAAAGAAAGAACAGAAGAAGAAAAGTAGAAATAAATCTGACAGCAGATGAAAAAAAAATAATAATAACAATTTCAAAAAGTATTGTGGCATTATTTTAGTAGCTTATAGCTACCTTCAAAAAAGATAACGTGACCATATTATAAAGTGTATATTCATTTTCTCAGTTTACATCACAGTTTACATCGCAGCATAGCTCTTTATGTCGAGTCCAAACGCTGCTCAAATCCAAAAATCTGCCACATGCCACCAGTTTGCATTGATCAGTTACTTTTGGCAGTGTTCAACAGGGGTTGCCATGTAGCTCAAGAAAAATGAAGCCTAATGTTTGAAGTTAGATTAGAGTTTTCTCTCCGTCTTGTCTGGCGACATAAATTTCACATTAAACACCCACTGCATTGCAGATGTGTGTTGGAAAACAAAAGATTAACGGGGTAAATGACAAAAGCAACAGAGGATAGGAGAAAGTTTTTTTAAAAAAATGGAGACTCTCAGCAAAACAAAAGTCTTTACAGGATGACTTCAGGACAATCTGGTGTTGCTAACTTGCTACATAGCAAACTGGTGCAGATCCCAGCTGCCTCCTTTAGATGACAAAAAATGTACTGATAATAAATAATGTATCCTGTTTACTTATTATTATTATTGTAAAGGTACATTATATAATATTTTGCTTGTTCAAAGACACAATGACACAGCACCAAGGGCTTATGAGTGTTGCTGATCAGCACCATTCAATCCACTGTTAACACTATGGCTTCCAGGATTTTCAGCTCTGAAAACAGCCAATCCGGTCCATCCCCTTCCCCCACACTCTCCAACACTCACACACACACACATAGCTAGGCTGATGTCAGCCGTGTCAGGTAGCACTAGGCTGCAGAATCTGTTGTTAGCTGGCAACACACACACACACACACACACACACACACACACGTTGAATGCCCACACTTGTTCAGTCAGTTTGGAATAATGTTATAATAGCGAACCAAACATGATCTTCCCTTTTAATTAAATTATCACTTGTAGTTTTGTTTGTTTTTACTATTATTTTTATGTATTTTTTTCCTATTTTTATTACAATGACTGTTATCATAACTACTAATATTATTATTACAGTTTCTTGTTTGTTTGTTTCTTGGTTGGTTGTTTTTGTGTATGTGTGTGTGTGTGTGGCTGTGTCTGTGTGTGTTACTGCCCTGGTTGTTTCTGGGGTTAGGGGGGATGATTGGTGTATTGATGATTGGTGCAATACTGCCAATAAAACGAGGAGGGGAATCTAAAAAGATAGCAAGCCAGCCACATCCGTGGAACTAACGATCGCTGTTTACATGTGTTGTTCAGGTAAGCAACATGTGCTGTGTGTCGCTGAGTTACCTTTAGTGATTAGCAAGACACTGTGACTGCACCTTCGCTCAACCTTTGTGACCATCATGAAATCTTATGTATGCCTAAAATGCCTAAAATGTATGATTGCCTTGTTTCCAATGGCTGTTGTTTGACTTGGTACTTCTTGCAGCTATTTTAAACATTTCTAACTATATGTGCTAACATATGTTGCATTGTGCTATAAACTACAGCCTCTAACTATGATAAATGAAATACCGCTAAGCTTTTAACTAAGTCTGTGCAAAGACATAAACAGCAGCGGCCGCTAAATGGTACCAAAACATCAGAATAGCACAGGGTGACTTTAATGTGGATAAAAGTTGCATATTGCAGCTTTAACTGTAGAGGGTCCATTGCGGGTGTAGGCCCACACAGAGCTATTACCAGTAATGTAGTTTTCGCGGTTAAGTGAGACAGAATGATCGACTGCCGCTCTTCAGTCAACCACCAGCAGTGGCGTAGATTGAACAGATTGTGGGTGAATTGCAGCGCGGCGGCAGAGGGTTCACACTCGGTGAGGAATATTTGCAATCAGACCCACTTCTGAAAAGCAGAAACAGATGGGCCTCTCGCTGGGAATACTGTGGGAAGGCAAAGAACACCCGGGGTCCATGCAAGACGATGCCGGTGCACCAGAATAGCTGGACTGGGAAGATTGCAATGCAACTATCTCAACAGGCTTCCTCTCTTTGTTTGTGTGTGTGTGTGTGTGTGTGTGTGTGTGTGTTTGTTTGTTTCTCTCTCTCTCTCTCTCTCTCTCTCTCTCTCTCTCTCCATCTGGCTCAGGTCAAGTGATTCTGTTGCCACTTTTATTATACAGTACAGACGCAAGGTGTTTACTTTAATTATGATAATTACGCAGTGATTTGTTTATTCATTGGGGAATATAATTCATTATAGGTGCCACATTTGGGCGGAAAGCTGGTGGCATGTTGCTTGCACTGATGGCCTTCCCTGTGTAATGTCAGCCCTGCGTGAGGACCAGCACAGGATTAATTTGACCCAAATGCCTTGAAAATAACCACTGTCAAAGCACTAAGCACTATGAGTGCAAAATAATACAGCATGAGGTGCGCTTCACACACTGTATGCTTGTGTTAGTTTTGCATCCTCAAGAGAGACTAACGCTCAAATGTGTAATCTTGATTATCCAGCTGATATTTGTATTATTTCTCTTATATTAAATATTGGTTATCTGCCAGTCATGCGATCCCCTGCCAATATGACAGGGACTCTTTCATGACCACAGCCGCAGCTACAGTCTATAAAATCTGCAGTGAAGTTTCATTTTTCTCTCACGTTCATCAAATTGCTCACTTAGTGTGCAATATGTTGTTCGTAAATTAAATCCTCATTTAAATGCCTCATGTATCGCAGAGTTTTTCAACTATAAGGCAAGGTGTTGTGAGTCACCCTGCCTTAAGGAGCTGCCAGCTGATGGAAGAATCTCATTCGTCTGGGTTCTGATAGAGTTTCAGTGTCTAAATTCTGCTTTTGCACCTTTACGAGATTACAATTCTGGAGGAGCCACTGAATTCTTCAACTTTTTTAGAGTGAAAATGGTGAAAATCGCTAGATGTTGTCGAACAATACCAACAAATTCAGTCTAAAAAAATATAAGCGTTCTATCAGGCTTGAAAAACCCGCAATGAAGGAACTTAAGTGTGAAAGATCACTCTCCTACCGCTGAAGCAGAGTGACTGCCATGTCGTCTGAATGTTAGCTGCATTGCATAGCAGTCTGCAATGAACATACACTGAAGTCATATTTGCATCATATCACCATAGAGGCATACTGTATATATTTAATGATCAACCAGTCTGTGTCTTTACTGCTGTTATTAATTAACACGTGTATACCCATGTGAATTTTAGATGTAATAGTGATTGTGATTTGATCTTAGCTGCTTTTAAATAAAAATTTGCCTTTTGGAAATTTGATCTGTCACTGAAATCTCACAAAAATATGTACAAATAGATTTTTAGGTTTATTTGTGTATGTTAGTTTCTATATGTGAGTGCTGAAATAGAGAGAGGAGGAGACGTCTAAAGACTGCACAATCGTAAGACACAACTGAAAACAATCCTAAAAAAAATTAAATAAATAAATACGAGAGAGAGAGAGAGAAACAATATGACTACTTTGAGGCCAGAATCGATGTAGAAAATGAAGATTGGATGATATAAAGTTATAGAGTTTGGACCGTCTCTATTGTTTCTAGAGTCAGTGTAAAAACAGATAAAGCTCGGGATGCTATTGCCTTGGCTGTGTAAGTACAGGTTTTATGAGGTGTTGTGTTATTTTACTCTAGAAATGCGCCTCTGCTCTGAACAGGCCAGCTGCGACTTGTGCACCTAAACCCCGCTACGCGTCTGTTACGCTCGTGGTCTGCACGAGGCCTGAGGGTGTCCTTCCTCCCGCCCACCGGCTCATTAAGTGAGAGGGTCTTATCTCCCCAGCTCCAGTTCAGTCCGCTGCATAACTAAGCCTCTCAGTTGTGTTGCTCGGGCTTGAATTGTCTCTCTTTGTTTCATGCTACGAGCTGTAATGTAAATCCTTGGCACGTTGGCACTAACACGCCGAGATTTGTTGACTGTGGTGAGTTTTATTTTTATTTATTTATTTGTTTATTTGTTTTACATTATACTCGCAAAACTGGCATCTGTGTTGATAGGAGGCTACAAGATATCCGCAAAGGCTGAGGACAGAACAACAAACATCGCTTTGAGATGAAATGTTCGATGATGCGAAACAGATGCATGGCCAATCAATCATAAAAAATAAATAAATAAATAAATAAAAAAATGTTCGGCAGCTGGCGGACGGCTTGACAGGTTGTGTCTGTTGCTGGTTCAGATATTGGAAGTGACAGTGTCTGAGAAGAACACACTCCCTCCAGCTGGCTATGCTACTTCCCTGCTCATGCTAATCTAATAAAACCCATCAGATATAATAGACAGGACTAATTATAAGTACCATGAAGAAAGGTCTGGTGAGAGTCTGCCACTAATGGCCACTCAAGCAGGGGCCTTTAGCGTGAAAAGTTTTAATTTTTCTCCTCATTAGAGGTAGCGCATCGAGCCGGTTTAGGCGGTGTGCAGAGAAATCTGCCCTGAAACACTTCAAAGACCCTATGAAATGAACCCGCATCACATGTAGGTCTCGCAAAACTGTGTATTTTTAATGGTGACCTCATGCTGCACCAGTAGGCGTAAATAAAGACTTCAACCAACTGATATAGGTCACAAATTTTTGAACAAACTCACCCCTCCACCCATCCCATCCTAACTGATATCCAATTGGTTTACATAATGCATAATGTCCTGCCCCAACGCCATGTTATAACAGGAAATACATAAAATCAAATAAGATAAGATGCCATTTGTGCGGGTTTTATCACTGCTGACAACATCTATGGTGTCAGTATTCACGTTGGCAGCAGTACTTCTCCTGCTCCCATGGATATCCACTAAACACAGACAACATGACGTCACACTGAGATATTTCCAGCAACTGAAATGGAACTTAATGGTAGAAAATCTTTCAGCTATCTATAACAATTTCTCCATCAGAAGTCGCCTCGATAGACCGAACTGGAATACAGCTCTCTAGAAACTCTAGAAAATCTCTCTTGCTCTTATTATCACTATTGTTATTGTCAAAAAATAAAAAAGAAAGAAAGAAAAGTTACTGTCAAGAAAATAGGGCAGGTTGAAAGAATACAACAACAAAGTAAATTACAACCATTAATCACAGCTCTGAAATGCATTGAACATCACAACAAAACCAAGGCTGTTTTTTTTTTTCCTTTTAAGCTGTGTCCATCTCTTCTGAACTGTCAAACTCTCGAAAAACAAAGGCTATTTCTGTGCACCCTGGGCCATCAATAGTAAGGGCATGCGCACTGTGCTTGTGAGCGGTCATGAATGGAAAAAAGAGAGAAAGAAAGGAATAAATGTGTGACAGGAGAGAGAAAGACAACAGCCCTGAGTGAGGTCTAAGGAAAAAGAGCTTGTGTTGCTGTGTTTCTCTCCTCAGAGGGCGGCCATTCAGCTGCAGCAGCGAGGAGGCCCTCCTTGTCTTCATGATGACACACAATACGTCTTCCCGCTGCGCTTCAAGATGGCGCATTTGCATACAGTTGACACACAAAAAGGTTTAAAATATAGGGATGCTGTTTCAGTCGAATATAAAATAATCTCCTGTGGATTGCGCTCCCTAGTTACACAAGAGGTGTCAGTGCTATTGACATGACCCAGAAAAACAATTATCCAGCTTACACCTTTAGGGCTTCCAGCAGTGGTGATGAAACACAGATATTGAATGTGCGCCACCATTTCCATTAGGGACTTCAAATAAAATGCTTAATATAGATAACACTAATCATTCCCCAGGGAGATCCAGAACGCTGTCTGAATATGCATCATATTGGAGGAACTGGCTCCTTGCTACAGGTCATGCTGCAGCACTTTTGATTCATTTGCATGTTGTGTGAATTTGCTTTAAAGAGAATGAAGTCAGACTATAATGCTCTCTGTGCTCTTGTGAATTGTATTATGGCATGTTGTGAATTCTTCATTAGCAGGCTATAAACTCTGGCAGCACACCAATTCGTCTTCAGTCTGTCTTCTGCTCTGAAAAACCATTTTGGCAGCTAATAAGATGCACTTGTTGGGTGATGTTCTGAATTCACTTTCCACTGGGGCAAGTGGGTGCAGGCTGGAGTTTTGTTTAGACATTGTTTTGTAGTATCTTTTATACTGAGTTGGAGATAGCTCTCACTGGCAGACTGAAAGTTTAAGGAGTGGAGCCAAAGAACCCCAGTTTTTCTGGCTAACGTTTGACTGAAGCTCAGCGAGGAAGAGGAAAGAGAGGGATTAGCTAATATTTTGAAGTCTAGTGCTCACCCTGTCTGGGAAAAAAACAAAGGTGGTTAGGTGGTTAGCCTCACTGGGCCTTTGATTTCATAGTGTCACACTAGCTCATAGCTATCTAGTTAAGTTCGTTCACTAGTTCAGTGTGATTAAATATAAGTCAATAGGCTTGCATTAATTTAAGAGTGTGGTTCTTTATGTACCTGTTAGCTCAATCTTGATCTGGGAAAAAAACTGTATCTTTGAAGCAGCAGTTCACAGGGCCCTCACCAGTTTTTGGAACTACCCTCAAAAAATTGTGGTTGTCTAGCTCTGCCCTTTGATGTTTGCTTCAACCAGTGAGATTACTTCTGCCCGCTGAGCAGATCGGCCTCTTGGTAATGTGTGCACAGCTAAAACTACAACATGTGAAAAGGAAAGTTGGCTCCAACCCTATTCATTATGAGGCTTTCACCCCTGGAGTTTATACTAGACCCAAAAATCAAAGCCTTATCCAACCAGAACCGGCCTGACACTGACCTGAGCTCAGTGCTTAGTAGTATTTTTTTAATCCCAAGCCCGGCCCGATGCGCCAGTTTTTCCCATAGCAACACACTGTCTCATCATGTCGGTGGAACTCATCGGCTACTGGAACTACAAGAATACTAGCAGCTGTTTTCTGAATAAAAGACAAACTTCTTTGACGCTCGCTTAACCAAAGCCTCCCTCGAGTCTGAACTTTGTCTTGACCTTGTCGGCATCCATTTCACTTTGAAACTGACACACACCGGCCCACACTCCAGCACACAGTAAGCAGCCTCTCTGTTTCCATCTTCAGGCCGCAGTAAGAAGAAGGAGCGCTGCCTGAATGAGGCGCTGTATCCCCTGGTGGAGACAGAGGCGTGTCCCTGTGATGAGTTTTTGTCCCAGCCCTTTGGGAACTGGTCCACCTGCATCCTCCCTGATCCCTCAGCGCCCGGATCCCTGCAGGGCTGGACCAACCACCGGGCAGTGAAGGAGTGTGGCCAAGGCCTGCGCTACAAGCCCGTGGCCTGCATTGACCAGCAGGGACATCTGGTCAACCCCATGCTCTGTACCGACTCAGGTAGACACCAATCAGAAATGTACTGGAGAAATTAGATAGTATATCTATATCAAATATCAGGCAGATCCTAGTCTACAAAATGAAATCTGCTAAAAGACATGTATGACAAGTTATAATTTAAAGCACAGCCATTTGATTTTCTGCCTTTCTCACACAGACACAAATATTGGATTTATGTTAGAGAAAAATGCAATACATCTCAGTACTTGGAGCTGGATAACCTCGAGCCTGTGTGGTGAAGGTCTGTGTGGTTCAGTCAAAGCAGTGAGTTCAGTGTCAGCCAATACTTTAGTAATGAGACAGTATCACCCAAAAAAAAAAAAAAAAAGTTGTATCTGCTGATTCATAAATCTGTATCTTTAATTTTAATATGAAAACAAAATTAGGCGGAAAAAGCTATGCATAAAGTACAAACAAAAGTATCATGATATTAAAAACCTTGAACATTTTCACTCTGCCGCCTTGGCTCTGTGTTGGAGTTTAAGTCGGCCATTAGTCAGCTCATCAGCTCCGGGTGTCACTGTATGTGAGTCAAAGGTCTGGCAGAGTGCAGGTCAGGGAAGTGCCTCCTCACACTATTAATATGATCTTCAGCGCAGTCCCCGGCCGGCCGTGACTCAGACTGCCCTCTGCCATTTGCCGATGTTTAATTCCAGGCTACGTGGTGGAGGTTTGCCATGTCCCGTGCCCTTTGGACTGTAAGCTCAGCGACTGGTCGGCCTGGTCGGCCTGCAGTGCCTCCTGTGGCAGCGGACTGAAGATCAGGTCCAAGTGGCTGCGGGAGAAAGCCTTCAACGGGGGCAGACCTTGCCCTAAACTGGATCTGAAGAACCAGGTGAGGTTCATACACACATGACGGTCTGCACATGGAGAGAGAGGATGTGTCTCATGTCACTGCCTAGTTCAGTGGGTAGAGACCTGCCCAGAGATTTTCTACATGTCCCAAAGCCAAATTTGCTCTAGTTCTCTGGACAGTAAACTCCCTATACAGTTTCCATGAGGCTCATTATTCCCACTTACTGGAAACCACTGAAATAAATCTTTTATTGACTGGATATAGAAGGTGACTTCATTTCTTTTTTGCAAACGTAAGTTTTGTTCGAGGACAACATATATTTTTATCAGCTGTTCAGTTGTTCAGCATGATATCACTACTGAAGATTTCCAGTATGTAGAAGTAATGGGATTTTGATACAGAAGAAAAAATAGTTCATTCTTTGTCATTTACTGTTAAATAGGTGAACTTTCTGGCATGAAGGCATGTGACTTAAATTATCATTGTCATGTTTGAACAGTAGCTCAGAAACACATTGCATGTCATCAGCATTCATTGACTTGGTACCTGAACGAGGCCTGCATTCAGTTCACTGCACACCCACTGAACTAGGGTGTGGTTTGGACACATCTGGTGGAAGTAATTGTAGCATTGCCACAAACATGTAATCATGGCATATTTAATCAGCCACAAATACAAATCATCATGATGATGCCTGCGCTGTCATTCTGTTTTGAAAGGGCAGATATTTAAATTCAGATTGGCGTTTCTTTGTAGCCATTCAGAACCACTGAGTCACCGTGTTTTTCCTCCCATACTTGTGCATGTCAAGTTTAGCGATTGCTTCATGAAGCGTATAATAATGCATTTTGATTTCCATATGGAGACACAAAAAAATGAATAAATCAACCAATCAATCAATCCATAAATTAATAAATAAAAGATAAACAAAGTCAATCTCATCATCCATCTGCATTGTTCTCAAATCACTTCTTTCCTGGGCGTGATTGTTCCAGGGCTGGACCGATGCGTACAAAATATATATATATAATAATAGTAATAATGAGAAAGAGTCTACCTTATTTATTGTAGCTTGAATATAACAATAGCTCGCTGTGCATTAGCTCCTGGGCTGCTGGTGGCAAGAGAATGTGGATGAACATAACCTCTGGCCTCTGTCATTCCCCTGCACATGTTCATTACCACAGTACAGGTAATGGCCATTGCCACGGTGTATATATAAATAAATATATGTATAGAAAAAAACAGTACCGAATGCTGATAACGTGCACACGGCTCCATGTTGCACACAGACATGCGGCGCTGTCTTGCTAGCTCCTCAAACCCTTGCTTGTTTTTGGAATATATTCTCCTCCAGTCAGTCATGGCCGTGTTGCAGTCCCTTTGCTGTTACAGAAATACACAGCGGACTTGTGCATTCCGCTCACATTTCAATGACAAGCTTTATTACCCATCAGCCAGTGGGACTCCTGGGTGTCCCGTTTGTTTCCCGGTGTCCTCAGCCAGATCAAATGTGCCGTCTTGCGAGGCCTGCCCTTTCCTTGACATAACCACAGAGCTGCGCTAAGTAACGAAAAGGCGCTGTAGGAAGGCAGAAGTGGGCAGATGGGAGCCTTTGATATTCCATAGTCAGATTTTATCCTTTGCTATGAATATTTTGTGACAGCGCGTCTCTCAAGGGGTCATGGTTTAAAGAGGGGAAGTGTTTTATGAATGCCACGTTTATGCTTGAATGAGCTTAAAAGGACACTTGAGTTTGTAGAGGTCAGTATGCAGATGAGGCATGGCTATGTGAAAAATACTCCGGCGTGTTCTTGTGGAGATTTGTGTACAGATGGTTAAGTGCCCACTAACAAGCTCTGTATGGCCCCTGTTGTAGTGCCCTGTAATAACCCTCTCCATTGAGCTCAGCGCTCGCTCCGGCTAATGCCCTCACAGATTTATCCTGAGGGGGAATCAGGATTCATTGTTAACATTGTTGAAATTGGCCATTTAAAGTGAAGTACGTCTGCACATGGTGTTGGCGGAAAGGTACAGTAACCTCTACCCCTGTTCGGTAGATACTAAGAGGCGAGGTCACTTCTCCCTCGTGTTACGCCGAGCAGAGAAACAGCTGGACGCCCAGAGGTGCTCTCTCCTGCTATCCAGCCCTCCACGTCTCCATATCCACGCTTCACACCGGCAAGCCAGACCTCGCTACTTAATCTAGTTGCTGTTAGGGCTCAATGCAACCGAGAATATTCACTTTCCTAATGGCTTGCCTCACCTCTGTCAAAGCCTCATACTCTCTTATCGCCTCCTGTGACCTGCACTTTAGCCGCCGTCTCGCCTCACAC
>OMLB01028973.1:0-11411 GCA_900302555.1 Myripristis jacobus | reverse complement strand
TCTTTCAATCCCACCCAAGAAGTAGTACGAGTGATTAGAGCACCATTAGCTGAGCACAAGGGAGGTTCAGTTCTGGACTGCACCAGATTTATGAGGGTGGGGGCCCACGCACCAGTGACCCTCTTCAAGCTGGCCCTTTGTGAGGCTCCACCATAGATACAGTTAATGGATGCACACAATGAGCCTCAATGGCCCCGCGATGATGGATCTGGGGCATTGTGAAAAGCTCCACAGACAAACCAGGTATTTCAGATGCCTGTCAAACCCAAACGGTGAAAAGGGAGGAGGGCAGAGTGGAACCGACACTGCAAAAAAGTGTTTCCGGGAACATTTTGGAGAAATAACAATGAGGACACACAGTGCAGCATTCCTGAGTGGTGTTTTAATTATGTGTGGAGGGAACTGATTTGATTTTAATCCTGCCAAGGAACTGACCCAGAAGTGTCCAGTGAGTTTGGACTAATAAGTACATATATCTACATATTAATACACAATACACACACACATACACACACACAGGCATACATGCATACAACATACAGTGCACAATTCCTACTATTAGACCATAGATTAAATACATAACACACCATAAATACATCATAGTAACAAAAACTGTTTATTTTTAATTAGCAAATATTGCCAGCTATGATGGACAAGATGTAATTTCTTTGAATAGTTACTGTTTATGTTTTTATTAATAAGAAATATAAGAGGCTTTTCCACCATGCCATTAAGTTCTGAATACAAACACTGAATACTTGTCATTTTTTGGAATTTTTTGAGCAAAAAATATGACCAATGGATGTGGAATATCAGTATCAGTGAAGTATCAGCTATCAGCAGTTTAATTCAAAAATATTCGAATATTTGTCTTAAACGTATCAGTTGCACTTTAGTTGAAGAACTCAGCATCAGGAACGCCTTGAGATGTTGTGTGTCAAGAGGTAAAAGGGTGATGTTTTATGATTTTAAATTAATAAGGACCTCCTTTTTTTACATTTTTGACATTGTCCACCCCATTTCAAACACTTGCGACTCTTTTAACTGCCTCCACTTTCGCCCCACCGTCCCGCGAAACGCATTTGCTCATCCTGTCCCCACTGACTCCTCATCCCAATTTGAAACCATTAGGCCTAACACAGGGCTCGTCTCCTGAACTTTGCCACCACTCACCATCTAATGACAGTGCTTAGTGAGGACGGCTGTCACAGATCTTCCTCCCTTTACGGGGATGCAGCTCCCATATGAAATGTTCACGGCAGAGGAGAAATGTCATGTGGTAATTAAGTAAGTAGCCAGATTGTGAGTCTGATACAGAACAGAGGTTGTTATCTCGTCAGCTTGATTACGGTGCAAGGCAATGGGCCCGGGACCTCACATTCTGACATCTGTTTTGTTGTTGTTTACCGTCACACCTGAGGTAATAATATGGTAACATGTTTTCAGATGAAAAGAAATAAATGCTACTATTTAATTATGATGCAGTGGCGTTTGTGCCGAGCATTCAAATCAGGTCCAGGCTGCCTGTAAACTTATGACACGAGTGAGCGCAGGTCACAGAGGCGTTGTTCAACATTAGCATGGAAGTAATGATAAATAGATTTGAACTGCATCTTCATTCCATCCTATTAACGGCGGTGTCTGAGAAACTTTGTATTGGAGTGATTTGTTTCACTACTGTACCACCAACGCCCCCCCCCCCCCCCCCCAACCAATCATTGTACACAGTGTTCTCTTCCACCCGGCGGCTTTGATCACGCTGAGACTGTTTGCTCATGCCTGTCACTGCTCTTTTTTTTTTTCTTCCAATCACTTTGGGTGCCAGCAGTGTTGTCCTGAACTCCAGCGCCACGGAGAAAAAAAAAGAAATCAACAATGGAATTCATTTGCCAAACGAGCGACATAAAAAATGTGCACAGAGAGCACTGCTAATAATGTGCAATCAGAAATAATTAAACTGCCAGTTAGACTGTGGCTAATCTTTAAAAACATTTGGCACGAAGGTTCGGTGTTATGAATCAGCCCTTGGATTCCGACGCCTTTCAACACACCAAACAAATGTTTGTCTTTCAGAGAGAGGCTTCGAGCAGCCCAAACATTTTACAAACGCTGATAAACGAGGACCAGTAAGTGTCTCATAAAACATTTTGTGCAACATCACCTAACCATGGGAATTGCACTTTTTATCGCTTGATATTTCTGATCATTTAACGCAAGAGCTCTGGGAGACGTGTCAGACACTGGAGCACGAATCTCATTTTTTCTTATCGGTTTCATATTTATCTTATTTTAGGGTCGCCAGGCTCAAAAAACATGAATACTGTAATAGCTAGGTGCACATTTTCCAAATCACAATTGCTTTGGTGCCCTTGCAGTGATAAGTGCATTTCTTAATCAGGTTAAGTAAACATCAGCAGCAATCGACTCCTCCTCAGGAGCGTTCTCCAAGTGTTCCAGTCCAAGGCTTTGCATCAAATAAACACTTTCCCTTTGAGAGTGCTGTTTGTCATCCTACAGAAATAAGGCTGGTGCCAAGGACCTTCCTTAATCCAAGTTCACGGTCATTCTGGACACCCAGTCTGAGAAAAAAAAAAAAAAAAAAGCAAAGCTGGGTGCAGCGGACTGTGTGAAGGAGAGAAGAATGATGGACAAGGGAGGTCACATTCACTCTGTGGTTAATCTCTGTCCTCTTCAGTCAAGTAGACATGATGATAGAGAAAATGAGGTCATCTGAAATACATTAACACCATAAATAAATCCGCCGCCACGCATCCCATTTCAATGCTCGAATGCCATGGCAACCTCATACCATAACGTGTATATTCGTTTTATCCTATTGGGTGATCTCGTCATTAGGCCTGTGATGTTGAGCCTGATGGATCTATCGCAGGTGACAGCGACAGGGAGGCAGCTCATTATGCTTCACATACACTTGTGTACTTCAAATGAGTTCCTGGGTGTCATTTCTTTTGTCACTTTCAAGCTGTTTATTATATAGAGTCAGTAACACCATGTGCTTTGGGAATTACTACGCCCAAGTAGACGCCATAGAGATGCATCTCATGACATATTCCTCTCATATCTAGCTTACAGAAAGGAAAAAAAAAAAAAAAACAGGATTAAAAAAAATCTGATTCTTATAGCCTAAAGCTGCACCAGAAACCAGAGAACCAAAATCAAATTTGTGAACATCGTATCGACTTGGTGCTGCTACAGAGACAGTGGATAGGATTTATGGGATCATACGCTGCTCATCTGAATGTTAACACTGAGATGAAATTAATATAAGTGTCCTGTTATCAGTATATCATGACACCCAGAAAAACACCCAGGATACTGTTACAGTCACCTACTCTGTTTTTTGTTGTTGTTGTGCGTATGTGTGTGTGTGTGTGTGTGTGTGAGTTCCATTTCTGTAACAAGAAGAATCTGGCACCGAGCATATGGTTGCTTTGCCAGTCCCACTTTCACAGTTTGGTAAGTGCCAGGGTAGTCACACTGGCTTTCTAAGGCGCCATGTGTTCCGTTAGTTCTCAATTTACAGCGACAGAATTACAGTAAAGAAAGTAAAAACTAGCAGAGGACATGCGGACATCACATTATTCTGTTTTTTTTTTTTTTCTATCTTCACATCACTAAGATTTGTTTAGCCGGGGCGCTTAAATCACACGGAGGGAAATTTGTGTCTTCTGGGCTGTTTGGTACTGAGGTGCTCCGACCATCCATCCATCTCTGTCTCCCCGTTTGGCAGCAGTGTTGTGCTGACCTGATGCTTCTCCCAGCCGCGTAGAGGCCCAGTGGAGATAAACAGCAATTCTCTTCCAGTTCACTGGACCCGCACTTAAATTAAACAGCTAATGTTTAAAAGAACTCAGCGGAGTTTCTACCCTGCGGGGATCGTGAGGAGCTCAGAGGTCCAACCAAACTTCTTGTCAGGGCTATTGCATTTCTTTGATTGATTTCTGCACCAGGGAGGCCAGGCTACTGCCCCCTGCTCTCCCTGCTGACATACACTCCATTTTCTTTTGGTGTGCACGTGTGTGCGTTTCACTACATCTACTGTTAAACAAGGAGTTCAGCTTTCTACAGATTGATGCATTCTGATTGTTTCTCCAGAGATGTTGCATTAGAATACCACAAGGGCTGAACAAATAATTGAAATATTATCAAAATCACAGTATGGCTAGGTGCAATGTCCACATGGCAGGAGCTATAATTATTTGATAAAGTTAAAAGGTATGACAAAACACCATTCTTAATTAAGAGTTGTGGTGCTACAGAGACACCCTGGCTGACAAATTGCACTTTCATATGTAAGAAATCATGTTTGTTTGCCACAGATCCCAGCAACTGAGTAGTTTTATTCGGTAAAAATGAAAATTATGACGCAAAAACGAACATTCCTACTAAAATCTTGAATCAGTCGCAACATCTGTCAGATTTTGTTTTGTTTTTACAGGCTCACGTCCTTCAGCCCTACGTAACACTATCATAGACACAACGTACTATCATAGATAAGGCATGCAGCAAATATTTAAATAAAATAAAATAAGAAATTTGAACTACACACCAAATTCCATCGGCGTTCAGGTTGTGCTCATGAAGCCCTTTGCCAAAGTTTGATAATCCACATTCTTAGAACAGTGACCTTGCCAATGGACCCCATCTCTGTGTGTACGTTTGATGTCTCCATTAATAATAGATTTTATGGGCCATCTCTCTTGGTGGGAAACATGACACTAATTTGAAGCAAAGGGAGGTGGGCAGGATTGATCATGTGTCCAAATGATGGCAAAACCAATAGAGAGCACTCACCATCTCAGCACACAGGAGCGGGGAGGCGTGTGAAGCCAGCGCACTGCTACAGTATGATAATGTGCTAATGCAAGCTAAGACCAGAGGATCACTGGGTGAGCACTATGAGCGGCTCCTCTGGCTCTGCCGAAAGTGGTTGTGTGTGCTCAGAATGAAATTTTCCAGGAAATGAATGTGTACATAGCAAGTTGTCTGCATATATGAGTGTACTGTTGTATGGTGAGGGTGTGAGGTTCTCCATGTGTCTCTATATCAGCAAGTGTGTGCAGATACATACCTTTGTGTGCAACTGTGTGCATAAAGATTTTCTCTCTCTTCCTCGCTCTCTCTCTCCGCTGCTCAGTGGAGATCAGCGGAGCGTCACAGGGGAAATAAACAGCGGCGGCTCAGCAGGATGGGCCTAATTAAACACAGCGCCTCAGCACTGCAGCCAGCAGACTGCTGCAGCTTGGACCAGCCTGGACCAGCCTGGCCCTGCCAAAGACCCTCTGCTGCCATGCTCGCCGGCTGCCACTGCAGCTGAACGCCAGGGTGGAAGAGGGACTGGACGGCACCTTGCTCATTCCTTCTCTGTGCCGCGGCTGCAGGAAAGAGCTGAGCAGCACCACGGCAACTCCTGAGCGAATGGAGCGAACCTGTGGTTTTCATCCCCTAATACCACTTTTACACCAAGCCAGAGGGTTTAACACAAGGTCTACTTGTTAAAATACAGCAAATGACACTATTTACATTAGCACAAGTCCTGGATCAGACATTTCACCTCAAGGTTAGCTGGTGTCACTCTTCCAACCTGACTGAAACTCAGGGTTTTCTCTGACATTTCACCCACTGGTCTCTCATTACAGCGACGCTATGTCCTCATTTAAATAGATGGGAAAAAAATGGATGGGAGAAAGAAATGGGACAGACAGAGGAAACAAACACAGTAGCCAGCTAGCCAGATTGTTTTTTTTTTGTTTGTTTTTTTAATGCCACATCAGCAAGCGAGAACGTTTGTTGTTGTAAATTTATTGGGCAAAGCCAGTCACAGAAGAGCCAGCGACAAAATTAATGTGCACTGCAGTGTTAGCTTTATGTTAGCAAAGTAATTATTTTGCTTGGAAAGCCTCAACAGAATTCAGAAGTGGATCCAGAACCATGTGCAGATAAAAACATCCAAGTTTTAAATGGCAGGTTAAATCACAGACTGTGATGGGGGTGACCGGGTGAAAACATTTGGATTTTCCCCAAAAGAGAAAATGCGCTGGATTTAGAATTTCCATATTTGGGTTAAAACTTGTAATCAATGTAATGTCTCACTTCTGAGGCCTGTGAACATAAGTCATAGTCAGAATTCACTAAAAAAAAAAGGTGATTTATTGGTAATTCACCATATTACATCAGTTAAAGTTAGGTCAGGATTGCCTACCTAAAATGCAGAGCCCCACTACTAGATTTGGGCGCTGATGAACTTTAGACTTGGCTTTAACAAGTCTTTTGAAATTCAGTAAGGGCGTTATACTTGTTAAGCCAAATGAACAGAGCCTGCATGCATAATGTGCTATTGAACCTTTTCTTTCATGCTATAATTATCTCAAAGCCATGGAGCTCTTTTTCATATTCTGTTTTGTTTAAACGAGTACACGTCAAAGCTATTACATCTGACAAAAAAAAAAAAAATGTACAATGTGGAAAAGTTCTGCTTCCAGCGCGGCACCAGGGTTTGTGTAATACAACATGATACGGTAAGAGATGTTTCACAGGCGGCTTCCTCCCACCGGTCGATGAGGAGAGAAACGCTCAGCAGAAATGAAATATCAGAGCCGGCCCTTCTGTGATTTTTACACCAGCAGCCTCCGGTGAGCTGTTCCTCGCCGTGTTTTTTCAGGTCTCACAGGAAATTATGACAAGCTTGTGTGAATGTTTGTGTGAAGGTGTAGATTAGACGGTTGAAAATAAGACAAAGCCCGGGCTTGCAGCCTTATTAAATTTCTCCTATTGTTTGTTCTAATAAAGACCACATGTAACCTTTTGCCACCTTTACTAACAAAAAACAAAAAACAAAAAACCACCCCTCAATTCATAATGCTGTAATTCTGTAGAGCTGTGAGCTTCAACCTTGTTTCAGTTACTTTCTGTTTCCTGTGGCGTTTTCCTCTCCTGGACAGCACATGATACAGGATGACGGGCAAGATGTTTGAATGTGACTAAAACTTACATCATACGCTGCAATGTATACCCCGGTTATCTGATCCACCGAGCGCTGTGTTGTCCCATTCGGCCTTGTATATTTTGTCTGACCTTTTGACTCTCATCGGTGTCACTTAAAATAAGCACTTCCATCTCTTGTGCGCTATTCTTAAACTACTTACCGCCACAGAGAGGCAGAGAGAGAGAGAAAGAGAGAGAGAGAGAGAGAGAGAGAGAGGAACCTCATTCCCAGTGTGATGTTTATCTGACATTTTCCACTGGGCCATGACTCAGTGGGCTGTGATTGCAAGCAGAACACATCGGGCTGGCAGGGGCACTCCCAGCACTGGCTGTGGGCACCACTTACTGTACGCAGCATTCCAGCAGCCTGGTTTTACAGAATAGCCAGTGATGACAAAACACTCCACAAAGATTAGCTGGGTATTTGGACCCATCCGTGCTCCCTGTTTCCTGTATCTGTATTGTGTGTGTGGGTGTGTGTGTGTGTGTGTATCTTTGTCTGTGTCTATGTGAGGCTGTGATTTCACTGTATCCGTGTCCATGTGTGCTCCTATTGTCCTGGCAGTGGCTGCACTGTGAATTCTGTGGCGTCTAAATCCGGTCCCAAACGGATTGCCACGCTCTCCTAATTAATAATTCACACCATCAAATTATTGTGATCATTATTATGATGCCAGGGAGATTATAGGTACCGGCGAACAGCACGTGCGGTAGCCTCCCGTATAAGGTGCCCTTGCATGAGATGCTGACAAGTCTAAGCCTCGGCCGTGGAAACTTTAAAGATACAGCGTGATGGTAATTATTCCCAGACTTTAGCTTTCTTTTCTAACTCCTCTGATCCCTCTCGCTATTTGCCTGTTTGATGATGGGAAGTGAGCGGCTCTATAGCTCCCCCGAGACAATTTTGAATTAAACATAATACATAAAATCTGTTTTACTGTTTATTTCCAGCTCAGTAAA
The DNA here is from genome assembly GCA_900302555.1 of Myripristis jacobus. NCBI lineage: Eukaryota > Metazoa > Chordata > Actinopteri > Holocentriformes > Holocentridae > Myripristis > Myripristis jacobus. Next base: position 3,446 of record OMLB01028973.1, on the reverse strand, counting down.
AATGTGGTATTTCAGCTAATTAAAGTTACAAAAAAAATGGGGAAACGCAGTTTTAGAAAATCCCAGGCGCTTCATCCCCCTTTAAGCAACTGCATTGGAGCGGTATAGCGGTTGAATGTCAGACTGAATAAAAAAGAAGATATGCCTCGCACAAAGACAGGTACAGGATGGACAAACTTGAGGAAACTTGTCCAAGCAGCAACTGTGCGGCAGCGTAATGGCCAGGTGTACCGAAACAGCAGGTGCGGATGGCACTCCTCCATATTCCTATTCCATATTCATTCATGTTTCACACCAGGAGATTAGCATACATATCATGTCACATCCATCTGCCAACTTATTAAAAGTTTTTCCACAGAGCTGGAGACAGTTACCTTAACACTTCTTCTTTGCGAAACACCAAAACCAGGGCTTTTGCACACAGTGAAATTCAATCACTCTTACATGCTGCACATTCATTGAAGTATAATACAATATAGTCCTCATCTCCATATTTGAACATTATGAAATAGGCAGCATTAGCACAGCAAAGGACAAAAAAAAACAACTTCTGGCTTGGTTTTTTTTCCTGTCCTTATTTTAGAGTGAATGCTAAGTGGAGTCCAGCTCTAATCACTGCCACATGCGGACAGGGGGCAGCGTCTGGTCACCGAGAGCAGCCACGTCGAGCACCACTGTTTACACCTTGTCTGTCAGCTTGATCTCACTTCATTTCTCTACTTTTGGAATAACATTCCCCAATAATTTCCCACTGCAGTTAAGAGCTGACAATATATATATTTTTTTCTGTTTGTGCTTGTGCTTTTCTTAACCCTGCACAGAGATTATCTGATCACAACCTTCCAGAGCTACCCGCCGCCCTTTTCCTCAACTTCACAGCGACTTTGCAGTGTAATTACGCAGATAATACATGTTGTACAAAGAGTGGAGACGCTAACAATACCTTTGCGGGTTTCCATTTGAGAGCATGGCACATCTGTTGAACAGAATTCACAAGGCCACAAGTGAAAGCCGACAAATGAATTGAAAGGTACTTGAAAAAATCCTTCAGCTTGGGCACAGCAGGACTCCACTACATGCCAAACAAAGTATAAAATATTACCTAATGTAGGGTCAGCAGGCGCAGTGAGCCAGCACTGGTGATAATTAAATATCTTTCCGAAAAACCCAGTCAACAAACAATTTCATTTTTGTGTTCCAGTCTCAGTGATTTGGGGAATAAAATGTAGTCAGTAATTTTCAATAAATCTGCTGCGTGAGTCCATTTCAGTGGAGCTTTAGCGCAACAGTTGAACATTTTTGTTTTCCCTCGTCCAAAAAGGCTCAGGAAGTCTTGCGAGCCGCATGTGATCGTGCAGATGGCTACCACAATAGGAGACATCAGAGTCCCACAGATCCACAATACTTTGCATCATTTACCACTATTACAACTGTCAACAAGGCAGCCAAGCAAAAACACTCACTGCACAGCTCCAAATCAGTTTGGTGGTACAGTAATATGACGAGGATTTTGAACCTAATTTGGCTCGATTTCAACTTTTGAGACTGACATCGTGACAACCACTTTGTGCAGGACGTTAAACCAGACAGCAGACATCTTCGCGCACCATTTACAGGTGACCACATTCGCCTTTAAAAAAGCCAAATTGTAATTCTGATTTTATGTCTTTGTGACGGGTTCAGTTCAGTTTGCAAACACAAACTCTGTCCTCTCTCAAACCGAGAGCAGCTCTGACATCGGCTCGAAAATATGAGACAGTGTTTTTGAACACAGTGAATGTTAACCAGAGCGTTGAGTGCCAAAATATTTCATTGTTGTCTTGTCTATTCTGAAGCACAGAAACCCTCTGTCATAACATTGCATCGAGCTTGCAGAGGCTACTATTTTCTCCGTATTTCTTCCTCACTTTTGAAGCCTAATAGATATTGCAGCCTGTCAAGTTCTGAGGCAGCGGTCAATTTCTCTACCATTTTTATGCCATACAAAGCAAACAAGCAGCATATTTCAGTGCCAATTATTATATTGTGACTCAGCTACATGGAACAGTTATTTTGCAGTTTTGAGCTTTCATTCGTTTGATTTTCAGCCTTATTTTTCTCGGTTTTCCTGGAATCAAAGGAGCCCTGTGCAACCCCCCCTTAAAGGTTATCGCATACTCCACAACTGTTTCATGAACATGTAATGAATTTCATCTTAGTTCAATGTTATCTCGCGACTGAGGAGCCATCATCTTGACAAGAACCAAGATAAGCAGGGGAACAAAAGTGTCAAGCACCAAGAAAAGCTCTTAATGGTTGAAGCTAATAATTCATAGGCAAAAGCATAATCACTGAGAACGATTAGGAATAAATAAGAGAGGGAATGAATTATTACTTACATATGTCATCTCATAACACAAAAGCACTACAGCGCTTGATGTATTTTTCATTTCTCCTCCACAAACCCGTTGATTTTCATCAATGAAGAGTGAGTTTGAGGAAGCTTGGGCATTTTAGTTCTTGAGGAAATCATGCTTGAAGGAAAGCCTGGACTTTTCTCCTGAATTCCACCTCTGTCAGCTACATTACCTTGAGCTCTTTTCATTTTTCATGATCACTTTTCATTTTTTTCCCTCTTATAACATCTGATATCCCCTCTTCCATATTTAATTTAGGCAGAAACAACGTAACCCGCTTTCATCTCCGGCATATCTGCAGCTCGTCTGTTATTTTTTCTTTTGTGCTGAATTTCTGTTTATTCATTCATTTGCAAGTGACACAGTCACGCACGGCTGCGGACAAAGAGAATGTGCCTTTAAGATCACAACCGGCTGCAGCTTTGGACTGCCTGGAGACTGATATTCACTTTATGAGAGATATGTATTTATGTATTTGCTTGCTTACTTATTTGTAAATATCTGAAACAGAATATGGTATAACTAAAGGTCACGTAGATTCATTGAAATAATTACATTGAACAAAACATCATACAATATTTTATTATATATACATATATATATACACTCACCTAAAGGATTATTAGGAACACCTGTTAAATTTCTCGGTAATGCAATTATCTAATCAACCAATCACACGGCAGCTGCTTCAATGCATTTAGGGGTGTGGTCCTGGTCAAGACAATCTCCTGAACTCCAAACTGAATGTCAGAATGAGAAAGAAAGGTGATCTAAGCAACTTTGAGCGTGGCATGGTTGTTGGTGCCAGATGGGCTGGTCTGAGTATTTCACAATCTGCTCAGTTACTGGGATTTTCATGCACAACCATTTCTAGGGTTTACAAAGAATGGTCTGAAAAAGGAAAAACATACAGTATGCGGCAGTCCTGTGGGCGAAAATGCCTTATTGATGCTAGAGGTCAGAGGAGAATGGGCCGACTGATTCAAGCTGATAGACGATCAGCTTTGACTCAAATAACCACTCGTTACAACCAAGGTATGCAGCAAAGCA
>OMLB01028967.1:0-10382 GCA_900302555.1 Myripristis jacobus | reverse complement strand
TTCTCTCCATCCGATAAAACCGGGCGTCCAAGGAAATAGGGGAGCTTCGTCGAGACTAAGGGAATAAGGAAGTGCGGAGATCCGATTGGCTGATGACGGCCGACGTCCGTGAAAATGAGATGGATCTCCAGGCGTGTCGGTCATGCTGCTCGCAGTGTGAATGCGCTAGTTAGAGACCTGATGAAATCGTGCGACTTCATATGTCTCTTCTCCAGTGGATTGGAGACATTTTACACTTGTTGATGTGCAACCTCCACACACACACACACACACACACACAAAGACAAACACAAACACACACACACACACACAGGCTTCAGCTGCTGTGGCTTCCATGTCCTTCCATGTCCTAGGTGTGTTTCTGGCAAGGGGAGCAGGGGAAGGAAGGTTGTAGATATTGTATTATTGCTGCAAACGGCAACACAAGAAACGAATTCTTCACTCCGGTTCTCACAAGAACAGTTTGACGTAGTCTAGCTGCCAATCTCTGGAAGTTTTACTTTTGCTCCCCTTGGTTTTCTCCACCGTTTCTATTCCCTGCTGTTCTGTGTGCATCAACACTTGTGTAAATACTCACTTTGATGTTCAGGACAGACTCGACCAACTGTGTGGCGGAGCAAGAGAAAACGACGAAGAGGATAAAGGAGAAGGCTGCGTGTTTTGCTTTTTTGTCATTCCTCTGTAAATCTGTCCGAACCAACGAGCCCAGAGAAGAGTGGAGAAGTTTTGGTTGGGTAGCCACTCCCAAGTTTACTCTTTTCCTCCATCAGTTCTTCTTTGTTCATTTAGTTGCTTTTGTGCATTTGCATGTAGACGTACGTGCTCTACCTGTCATCGCTTGTTATGAATCAATTAAAGGCAATACACTGGGTTTATTCTGACTGTCGACGTTAGTGATGAGCGCCAGGCGGCCCACATGAGCCTGCAGGTTTCTGGAAAGCTCAGTGGCTCGGCCAGCGTTCGGTCCAGAGGGCGATATCTCAAAATCTATTGCGTGTATCACCATGAAATTTGGTGACAATCTTCATGTTTCCTTGAGGATTAAACCTGGCAATTATGGTAAAACTATGACCTTCCCACTAGCTCCACCCACAGGCCAAACTGTCATTATTGCAGTGGAATATATCCATTCTCTTTGGTGGATCGTCATGAAATTTGTGACAATGTCCATATTGCCAGGTGCATGAAATCTGTCCATTTAGGTGACCCTATGACCTTACCTCTAGCGCCACCAACAGGTCAAATTGTTAATATTGCACTCTATTATCTCAAAAGGTTTTCTGGTGACATTTTTCCTCAAGCCCCACCAGCGGGGCATCGGCATTAGAAATGATATGCTTGTGTTTTTTGGTTGTTTTTTTTTTTCGAGCATCCAATCAGCTTGAGACCAGACCACGAGTTGTAAATTTAGGCTGTTTGCGACGAGAAAGCTGAAGTTTAGTGTCTGGAATTGTATCCAAAGAGTCAGCTAAATCAAGAACGCAGACAGGAGAATGACTCATTACCCATCACATTTGCACGTCAGGCGTTTAGTTGACGCTCTTATTTGCAAGCAGCGGTCAGGCGTCTTGTTCGAGGCCCCTTCGGCAGGACGCGTTGCTGTTGGTGGACACACGCCAGCTTGTTTTTGTGGGTTGAACCCGAGACATTTCAGTTACGGGTCGGCTTCTGATAATTTCCCAGGTGAAACTACTGAAGATGGGATTAGGCCATGAGAGAGAGAAACTGCTCCTTCTTTTACTTGCTACTGTATTTCTTTACTGTTTGTTGATCTTAAAGGGATGGGATAGGTGTAAGCAATGCCATCTTAGGCCGGCTAAAGCCTTTAACATGTGCAGGGTGTCACTGTCTATCAGCGCCCTGTGAACAAAGGTAGGGAGACAGGGAAAGTTTGAGAAAATAATAGATGAAAAAAAATATATAAGCATTTCGTTATGATGATAATCTTACTGATCATTTTAGAGAAAGACAAAAAAAATTATGTTCACTTATTAAAGCTTAGTTGTCTTTCTACAAAAAAGAGAAAATAGCTATAAGAATTTATAAAAAATAACAAAAAAATACAATGTTTTTATTGTGGTATTTGTATTTGTAATTCAATTTTTGTACGTATCAAGACTGTGAACGTATGTGTGGCTGTTAGTGTGTATGTGTGGGTAGGTGGAATGGTGTGTGTATGGGGGTATGTGTGTGCGTGTGTGTGTGTGTGTGTGATGCATGTGTGTGTATGTTTTCACCTCGTCTGAATCACTGGAATCAAATCTAAATACAACCTTCTGATCCGATTACACACATCTGTGATGTTCGAAATTCTACAATAAATGTCCTCTCCTTGTACAGCAGCACCGTGGCTCTGCGCTCTTGTTTTGACACACACAAACACACACAAGCACACACACACACACACACAGTTGCTGGTTGCTGATTATGATTTTGCATGGTATTACATTGCAACGTGGTTCCCAACTGGTGGGTCGTGGTCCAAACGTTGACCACGGGTGGATTATAAACAGACCGCAAGTGTGAAGGACAAAAGAAACTTAATTGTGAAGTGCAGATAGATGGATAGATAGATAAGAAAATGTCAAATAAAGGGAAAAAGACATAAAAATGGAGCCTTACTTTCTTATTTTGATGTATTTAAAACAAACCAACAGGATCTCAGTTTGGGGGAGAAATACAGTCTCACCTGAAGGGTTAGTTTGATGAGCGGGTGTTTGAAGATTTGTGAAGGTTTTATTGGCTGAAATTTTAATTTACAGCCACTCGTGCAGGACGATGTCACTGTGTATGATGCTCTGCTTTACAGGAAGCTGAGGTCATGTGAGGTCATTTCATGGGGAATTTAAAAATTACCAGTTTGGGCTATGACACTAGACATAATAATAAATGAATAATGCTGTATTTGACTGCCTTTTACCAGCAACTGTGACATTTTCTGAACAAAACAAAGACAAAACAAATCCAAACAGCTCATAAGACAGTCGACGTCTGGGCCGTAACTTAATAATGTAAGGATGAATGTTATTTTTAGAGCTCCAGAGTGATAAAAGGCTGATGTGGCTCTTAGAAATCTCTTCAAAACTCTCTGAAAAAAATTAAAACAACTCTCATGGTGAGAATTTACACTCAAATTAACACATGGTCTGGATTTTACAACACTGATGATTTTAATGTCTTGTCAGTGGGCACGGTAACATGAACACAGCAGTCGTGGCATGTTCTGTGTTTTTCAAGTGCAGCGGTTGGGGACCCCCAGGAGGTCCAGTGTGTGTCTCCCGGGGGCCCCCAGCACGCTGAGGGACAGTCAAACAGCTGTGGATCTGCCTCCGCTCGTTTTTAATCATCCTTTAGACACCATGGGTATTTTAACCTTTTCAAAATTACACTTATGAACCTGAGTGGGGGCGCTGCAGTCACAAAGCCCACTGATCAGTTGTTGCTTTGTGTTGCTGTTGTTTCATTCATTTTAGGGTTAGAACGGCAAGATGGTGATTTATGGCATATATTTTTATTCATTTTTTATTTATTTAACTATACTTTATACAGGAAATCTCACTGAGACATCGGGTCTCATTCTCAAGAGGGAACTGTCCAGGACAAACCCAACAAAACAACACAGGGTTACAAGCTGCTCAGGTTACAACAGCTGATTCATAACATAAAACATTAAAATTAATTTGCATCAGTGCCAAAATACATTAAAACTCCAGGAACAAGAGCAGAGCCTCTAAAAGAAGTTTAAAGTGAGAGCTGAACAGTATATCGTTATCTAGCCATGAATATGTGAGATATTAATATCTGAAAACGCATCAATATGGATGATATCAACTTTAGGGTTAGGGATAAGATGAGACAGTGATTGATCTGTTCTGATCAATAAATTACTCTGTGAAGTCGCTGCATTTTCTACATCCAGCTGGTATTATTGTGATGTTTTCTGAAGAATGTTTAATCTTCACTGATGTTACTTTACTTTGGCATAATATCAAGGTATGTTTTTTTTTTTTTTAAGTCACAGTTGTCACTCTGCCCGCCCTGCAGTGTGAACACACAGCCACTTCCTTAAATATCATAATAACACAATAAAAATCCTCCCAGAACGGAGGGTGGGGTGGGGAGTCCCTAAAATAAGTGTGTAATTAATTAAAACGTCTGTAAATCACCGGTGTAGTAATCGAAAAAGCCCTGGAAATAAACTGTTTTTGTTAGTTGTTATTATTTATTTATTTATTTATTCTGATATAGCCGCCTCAGAGCGTCACTTTGAGAACCACCGGCTTGTTAAGTTGCTAGTTATTTATTTATTTATTGCCATATCAAGAAGGAAGTCACAACTTTTTTTTTCTTGTTCTCCTTTACTTGATTAAATTCATGTCAAGTACATGAAGTATATATTTTTCATCAGAAACGACTCTCTAAATGTTCTTAGGTATAAACAAATAATATAAAAATAAATTACAATGAGCAGAGAATAACAAAATGTAAGGGGAAAGAAAGACCAAACAAAAAAACTAACACAGGAAACTTGCCGGGTTGCCAGGTTTGGCTCCGACCTGGCATCCCTTTCTGCCCAGCCGCAGCCGGAACTCGGAGACGCCCCGCCCTCCGCGGCACGGACGCTGCAGTAAAGTTGGCCGCGCCTGCGCAGTTTCGGTCCTCTTTTTCTTGGAAGGTAAGTGTGGCATGGCGCGTGTTTCTGGCTACGGGAGATAAATACAGAACTTATTGTATTTTTTTAATGTAAACGGATTTCAGATTCAGATTCACCGACTGGGTTGTGTAGCGGGTAAGAACAGGGCAGGGGAGGCAGCGGGGGGAGAGGCGGTGTGGCGCCGGGAGCCTGGTCGCTGCAGCGGCGGCAGGCAGGCAGGGTGTGGGGGTCCATGTTCCAACATCTCTGCCCGAATCAAAGGCACATGCGGCCTGCTCGGCGCTCGGCGGAACTCCCCCTGTCAGTCACTCAGCTCCGATGTTTTCGGCTCAGTTTGAACATGAGGCGTGGATTTCCCTGTTGGCGTCTAATCCGCTCAAACTAACGCCGGGCTCGGACTGTTTTTGAGCCGCCGCGGATGTTCGGCTACGCTTGTTAGCACCGCACGGGCTAGCTGTGTCCGTTAGCTAGCCGTGTGCTAGCTTTAGCTGCTAACCAGCGGTAGCATCGCGATCTCGTTTGGCTGGTTAGCTCAAAGCAGCTCCGTAACTGTTAGCTTAGCCGACCAAACTTGACAAATGTGTACGCTGCTGAATCACCCGAGGCGGCGGCGACGAGCAGCGCCGTGCCCGCGGATGTGCCTGTAACTCCGTGTGCTTAAACTCCATATGTGACAGCGGCTAGGCTAGCGGTTAGCTGTGTTGCTAGCGTGTTGGTCTTAATGGGTAATCTCTCTCTAAGACGACACCTCAGTGTGCTCCCACGTGACCGGCTAGTTGATGAATCACGATGTTTTCATCTGCGGCTCCCCGGGCCTGCTCCAGGCCTTTTCCAGGCCTGGGCCAGGCTCCACTTTCTCAACACAAGTTGGGAGTTTGAATCCGAGACGAGCGATGGCTAGCTAACACTCGGCTTGGTTTGGTTTGATCTGGTTATTTACACTCACGTGAAACTTAGTAAGAGATACAAAATAAATTGATCCGGGAAATGTGAGAAAGAATTGCCTGAAAACCCTCAAGCGGCTTGGAAAATTGTATTCTCCAGGCAGCATAGCACCGGAAATAAGTGCACAGATTGTATGAGCCATATCACTCAGGGGTGCACCACATGGGCGAAATTACATACCCTGATGTTGATGCTAAAAATCCCATGCAGTAAGATGCAAGCTATGACTGCTGGCTCACACTTGGAATTTTAAGTGCAGCAACAGTGAAAATTCAGCCAAAAAACCAGCATGGCACCACCAGCTGGATGTAGAAAATGCAGTTTCTTTACAAATTTGTCTTTAATGAGAACAGACCAGTCAGTGTCTCGGGCTAACCATAACCCCTAAATTTGATATCGTCCATGTTCTTGCCCTTTGAGATATTAATATCTGACCTCATCTAGTTGACGATACACGGTTCAACCCTCATACCAGTCATTTAAAAAAAGTAAAAGAAACGTAATATACCCATCTGATACACAGGTGTAATGAATTATGGTAAAAATTGTATCTAATTTGATCCGATGACATCAGTGTGTCTTCAGCTGAGAGGATGGTAGACCGACCATGTGGAAGGAGTTTTTTTTAATTTAACTTGAGCAGATGACGATTGTTCACCAAAATGTCCTTCAATGTGGAGAAATACTTGAAGTTTACTCATTACGAGGTAGCAAAATGTGAGCTGGTCCAGCTTGAAGGTGCAGAACGTTTTAAGTCGGTCAAATCCAACAGTAAATTGACATGTGTTCTGCCATCTTCAGGTTGAGATTTATTGTGTTTTCTAAATGCACATGTAATTTCGAATTGTCTAAATTGCATATTAAAATATTTTAGCCAATGGCGGGCAACGTTCAGACTTGGCCCTTTGACATAAAGTGGGTGTAATAGCAGAATCAGGCCACTGTAGTTAAGTTTTATACCTGCTTTTAAAAAGTGGAGTGTGTGTAAGTTGGTCGTCTCTGTGTTGCAGCGCCCCGACCCATCGTCACCATGGCAGATGATTTTGACTTTCAAACCGGCGAGTCTGGCGCCTCCTCCACCTATCCCATGCAGTGCTCCGCTCTGCGCAAGAACGGCTTCGTTGTGCTGAAGGGACGTCCCTGCAAAATCGTGGAGATGTCCACTTCCAAGACCGGCAAGCACGGACACGCCAAGGTAAAGCTCACACGCGTTGAAATCTAACTTGTGTGTCCCTGTAGAGCTTTGAGGAGCTGCAGGAGAGCAGCTGGCAGAGCAAACCGGACGATGGGTGTTAATTGGACTTCAGGGCTCTTAATAAAATCCCAGTCTGGTCCAAGATGCTCAAAGTTAATCGTTTGGTAGCAAATTATTCTGATTTCCCCACAAGCACACATCTACTAACACTTGTACTTGAAAATCACTCTGGAAGTCATTTACCATTTTCAGCGTCTTGGTGGACTTTCACAGTTTAATTGTAACAAATTCACTTTTTGTGATGTCAGTGGGTGTTTTTTTTTAACCTCACATGCTCTGAATTTCCTTTTGCATTACTGTGCATTAACCGAAACTCTGTTGTGGTAGGTTAACCTGGTTGGTATTGACATCTTCACCAACAAAAAGTATGAAGATATGTGCCCCTCCACCCACAACATGGATGTGCCCGCCATCAAGAGGTCAGAATACCAGGTAGGTCATCCTCCAGGCTTTGAAGCTTCATCACCAAAGAGGTGGTTTCAAAAATCCACCGAATGCAGAAGTTAATTAGAACAGACGTGCGAGGGCTGCCTGTCTGTCCCGCTGACAGGCTGCTGTGAGGTTTATTTCCTTGAAGGCGGTCGGTGAAGTTCGTTTGCTCGTTGTTTGGAGGTTTGATGTCCCGAGTGTTTGTGCTCCCAGGTCTTTGAGGTGCTCGTCCCTCAAGGTGTGTCGCTCTGACGCCGCTCTGTCTCAGCTCGCCTGCTCAGGACAGGACTCTTTCATTTAATTTCCAACACAAACTCCACTCTCCATTTCAATAATTTCTCAGCCAGATATGATTTTTGTAGAATTGGCAGTTGACAGGTAGTACAGGCGAATTAGCATCAGCATTTACCACGATTGCAATTTTTAGATAAGTGTGGTAAAATGGGACAGAACAGTAATTTATTGTGGTGCTAGAAAGAAGTCCTGGCCTACTAATCACTTTCCACATGTTTGTGTGGTACGGACACCAGGAAAAAAAAACTAAGTCTTTTTTTAGTGAAAATGGAAATTACACTGCCAAAATTATCATTCCCACTAAAATTGTGAATCACATCTTAAATGTAGATTATGTCAAAATAATTGCAGTTTTTTCCATATAGTTCAGCTGTTTATCATCACTTTGCTGATGGAGGAGCTGGTTTGTCTCCCTTACATCCAGATCCATCCTCAGCTTTGAGCGAGTGTGAACAGGCATTTTTTGAGCCCAGTATTTCCAGATGCTTTTTTTTTAGTTGAATAGTTGGGTACAGTGATGGAAAGATGCCTATTTAATGAGTCTGTTTTGTGCTGTGAAGCCGGGCAGTTGATTCTGATCTGCAGAGTCGCTATGTCCTGCTCGGACACCTGTCACCACTTTCACTAAATTAAATGTAAACTGGTTTCTTTCCACCTGGAAAAAATCTCACTAATTTATGGGGCCCCTGTGGTGGGACGCTCACTTTTCAACGATGCCATAATCCCAGGCGGGGCGGCCTTTACTCAGATTATGGATGCCGTGAACGACACTAAAGTGCATCATTGCTGCACCTGCAGTCGTGTTAGAAACCATCGCTTTGTCCATCAGTCACTGCTGCAAGTGAATGTAGAAAAGACACATGGGAGTTTTTCCAATCGCCAGCGAGCTTCTTGGTTAGCAGCAAAACCTCTTCACATGTGCTTTGTTGTTGTGTTACGAGGTGTTTTGGACTCTATTACCTGACAGATGACTGACATGCTTTTTTTTTTTTTTTTTCCCTTGTCCTAGCTGGTTAATATCAACGATGGCTACATGTGTCTGATGGACGAGCACGGCGAAATCAGGGAGGACCTGCCCGTCCCTAACAACGACATCGGCAAGGACATCGAGGCAAAGTTCGAAGCATCTGAGGACTTCATGGTGAGTTGTGTGTCTTTTCGGGAGGTAAATGTTGCACCACATCGATTCCATACTCTGACCTGACGTGTGTGTGTGCGCTCTGCAGGTCACCGTGCTGTCTGCCATGGGGGAGGAATGCGCCGTCGGCCTCAAGGCCATGGCCAGCAAATAGGGAGACAGACTTTGCTGCCCAGGCAACAAGCACCACCCACAACCGATCTCTTGCATTCTCATTGGTTCTGTCACCAAAGCGTCGGCCTTCACAGACAACCTCAATCATTCTGTTGTGATTTATCTCCTCATTGATTTTTTTTTTTTTCCTCCTTCTCTTGTTTCTCTTTTCCATTGCTTGTTGGGAATGAGCCACGGCGGCGGCTCGCTGCCAACGTGGTTCTCTGCCTGATCACTGAGGTTTTGTTTGGTTAAAACAGTCTACTTTATAAAAAAAAACAACAACAATGACGTCAACAATATTGATCAGTTGCTCATTCCTGTTTATTTTTGCCTTCGAAATGTTGGTCTTGCCACTCACATTCCTGAATGTTTAAATAACAACGGGATCCAGCTTTTGTATGATTTATTTTTTTATATTCTTTAGATTGAATATAGCAGGTCTAATGCCTTTTAGAGGGAAAGGGAGGGGGGGCTGGTAATTATTATTTTTTTGAGTTTAAAGCGGCGGGAGGGAATGCGGGCCCCTGTATAGATCCTGAACTCGGTTAGGTTGTCCCTCTAGCTGCCATTCTGCTTTCCAGCATGGCCTTTGCTCTGGTTCCTGTATGGATTTGGGCGCAACAAAAAGGTCGGTTTCTCCCAAAAAAAAAAAAAACGCTGGGATCGCCGGTGGCTAGCACTTAAGGAGCACTTGAGGTTCACCCCGGCATTTCAAAAGCTCCAAACCAAGAAAAGAGAACACTTTTTTTTTTCTTCCTCTCGGACAAATGGAAACAAACTTCAGTGATTTATCCTCTTAATGCCAGTCTCGTGTCTGTGTAGAGGCTTGAGGGGCGTGAGGGTCCTGTGTGCTTACCTCTGGTCGGCCGGGGCAGCCGAGGCCTCGCCCCCCTGCCCCGGCTCATCCCCCCCATTTACAAAAAAAATAGGAGTGTTTTTGAGGCGTGAGTGTGTAAGCGGTGTGGTCCTCCAAAAAAAAAAGCTAAATAAATAAAAGATGTGGGAGGCAGTTTGCAGTGAGGTGTGTTTTCGAGGGACTCAATCGGGGAGGGGAGGGTGGTAGAGTTGCAAACTTTTTTGTTCACTCGAGGCCTTTGTCACCTGACTGGAGATGGCAAAAAATAAATAATAAAAGTTGAAACAAATGGACAAAAAATTGTAATCGGTGTTTTTGCCTGGTTTTGTGTCTTGCAGAGGGTTTAAAAGTGGTACCAACAACAAAAAAAAAAAACTGGTCTTTGAATTTCTAGAATAGACAAAGTCGGAGTTAAAATACAAAAAAAACACTGTGGATAAGTCACTGATGTGTTTTCTACCCTCAATTTAGACAAGAGTTGGAGTTTCTGGAATTTTGACAAATCTGTTCCAAAGTAGGAATTAAAAAAAAAAAGCTTAGGATAAGGCTTTAAAAAATAAAAACAAAAAATAGGGTGGCCATGGAGTTTCTGTAAGTTTGACAAGACTATTCCTGACAAAGTCAGGGAATTAAAAAAAATTTTTTTAATCTTTAT
>OMLB01028966.1:0-10950 GCA_900302555.1 Myripristis jacobus | reverse complement strand
TGAGCTGGACCGTAGAGTGAAGGCAAAGGGGCCAACAAGTGCTAAACACCTCTGGGAACTCCTTCAAGACTGTTGGAAAACCATTTCAGGTGACTACCTCTTGAAGCTCATCGAGAGAATGCCAAGAGTGTGCAAAGCAGTAATCAGAGCAAAGGGTGGCTATTTTGAAGAAACTAGAATATAAAACATGTTTTCAGTTATTTCACCTTTTTTTGTTAAGTACATAACTCCACATGTGTTCATTCATAGTTTTGATTCCTTCAGTGAGAATCTACAATGTAAATAGTCATGAAAATAAAGAAAACGCATTGAATGAGAAGGTGTGTCCAAACTTTTGGCCTGTACTGTATATAGTGTAGATTGAAAGTGAATGACCAATGTGCAGTTGTATGTGCACTATTTTGATAGGCTACAAGGTGTCCTGACATCATTTTCTTTTGATTATTTGAGTCTGTTTTCAATTTCTCACCACAGCTAAGCTATTTTACTACCATGGCTGTTATTATTATGACACTGAGACTGGTGTTTGTTTTCCCATTTTTAAGCAGTTATGAAAGACCTCTTTGTGAAAGGTTAGTTTATTTTTAATTTTTCATAATATACAGTAGACATTGCATTTTGCTGCTCACTGCTTTGTTATCATACCTGCTGCTGAAAGACTGTTTTTCATATTGTTCTATGCCTCACTATTGTTGTTATTCTTGGGCATCCTTTATTGTGAGCCAAGTTGTGTATATGTGTTATAAAAGTGTACTGTACTGTCAAATTGAAAAAGACAGAGAACACTTGTACACTGACTTGTGAAACAGGGCTTTTGGCCGTTTATGAAAAGTCATAATTTTATTTGGTTATTAAATAATATATTAATTAATATATTAAACTCACTGAATTGCATTGCACCATTTCTTTGCATCATCATATTGCGCCGAATTGCATTGTATTGAATTAAATCATTAAATCACACTGCATTGTGACTGGGGGATGAATTGTATCATATCACATCAGTAGTTGCTGCTTATGTATCTTTAATATATTGGATCGCTGGCAGTGTATTGAGATGCACACCGTATCGGCCACAGACCAGAGATACACAACCCTAGTAGGAAAGACAAAAACCAAACTTAACACCACATGTCTCCCCAAAAAGTAATCAAGTAAAGTAATTACTTTCTACAAATTGTAATCTCATTAATTTACTCATTACTGTCTCTAAAAAGTAACCATTATCATTATCTTCAGCAGACAGAGGGTAGAGTGGTCGAGACTAACCTCCACCAGACTCACCTCAGCTCTCCCCTCTGAGTGTCCTCATATCTTTCAAAAACATGATTTGGGGGAGCAAGGGGATTTTCCTGGTTTCTTCTGAAAGTTGTCTTAGGTCCCAAGACGATCTTGAATGATCTCCCTGACACTTGTTGCTTATGTCTTGTTCTTGATTATAGACATATATGTGTTCTGCTAGGTGCTGTCGCTCACCTCTCCCCTTTTCAGGTAAGAATGTCATAGAACATATTTTGGTTGACTCTCACAGCATAGAGATGTTGTCATGTGAGCATTAATACTACCTTTCATGCTAAAAGTCTAAGTTTATGAGAATATAATTGTTACAATTATTGAAAGGTTAACAAGTGCGAGTGAGGAGAGTGACCAGTTTTCCTGCAGCATGCTAAGTAGCTTGTTTAGTGAAAATGTTGAGTTGTCAAAATCTGTGGTTAATTCTGTTGTGAGATTATTCATTATTGAAACTGAAACATGGATATTGTAACTGGCAAGCAATAGTATGTTCTGAAACTGTATTAATCTTGTAAGGTGAAACATTCCCTCACAAGAATAGTACATAGCAATAAAAAAATAATGCACAACACATACAAATAATGAAAATGTACATTATAATGAGTAAGTCTTTCCCCAGTGGCCTGTTGAGGCCATGTTAATTTCACTATACAACCTATTGTATAATGACAAATAAACTTCCTTGTATCCTTGTATGTATCCTTGTAAGAACAAATCAGCTGTGAGGTTCTCTAAAGTGAGTGGAACAGGTTGAGTCAGTGATTTACAGTTAATTTAGTTCTAGCTCTCCATCTTGAGTGGGATAATCTTTTTAGCTGTAAATGTTTTAAAATGAGGATACATTTCACCACTGTATTTATTTATTTAGCCTATGTGTATGCTGAAAATTACAATTATTTAGGCAATGCAACCCTACCCTGTGAATGAGAAATGATATATCATTATATATCATTGGAATCTTATTGCAATTTCAGTATGTAACTAATCTACAATACTTCTACTACAGCTATCACCCACACTGTCACATCATTGTTGGTTCACGCTATCGAGTTCTGGTGGTGTGTAGGAAGCAACCAAATAAGCTCATGGCAGATATAAGTAGCTATCTCTATGAGCAGACTGACTAATTGACACTTTACATTCCTCCACCTAAGCAGGCTTAATAAACAACTTTATACCATGTCAAAGCCATGTAGAGAAACAATTCTCCAAGTGTGTGTTTTGGTGAAAGAAGATTGTGGGAGCAGACACCATTTAACTGCATTACTGTAAGTGCCATATTTTCATTGAAATAATTACTGCTTGGTTATTTTCTCCTTAGCTGACAAAACCATACCTGCACATGATTCGATATTAAACAATTTATATGTCATTTATTTTGCAAAATCAATACTACCTGAGTAAATTTCAACCTGCTGTCTTCAGTGTGTGGTTTGTTTGAGCTGCTGGGTCCGTCCAGGTATATGTCAACAAAAATCTAGTGTACTTCTTAAGGCAATGATTTTTCATGTAGTGTCCAAATGACAAACACTATATAGTGAATGATGAATAAGTGAACAAGTGGGCCATTTTGAATACAGCCTACGCGTGCCCTATTCACCTGACCCACGCTGGCAAGTTTGACTTCAACTGTTGATTACTGATAGTGACTCTTACCTTTCAGAGGTGACTCTGATTCTCTCACTGTTAGACGACTGTTTTTCATCCTCTTTCTCACGGAAATATTCCTCCACACACTGTTCCTCAAACTCGTACAGACTCTTCAGCTCCTCTGCATTCAGTACCAGCTCTGACAAATATCAAGAAACAAACATATTTTCACAAATATGGGAAGAGGGTTTTAAATTGACAGTGATGTGTCTGAGAGAGCTGGAGATGGAGATGCTATCATTTATGCAATGCTAACATTAAAATACACACACTGTGCAGAGAGGCCACAATTTGTATTTGCATCTGTATTTGATGAGACAATATTAGTACTTGGAAGTGGATATCGGTGTGGTTTGAATCAAAAGTGGGAGAGTGGTGTTCTGGAAAAAAAACAAACCTGTTTTTTTTTTTTTTTTTGGAGAATCTCTTATTTTAGGATAAAAATGTTAAAGTGATTGTTTTTCAATCATCTATCATAATAATTAACTACACTTTAATATAATATTGGTTTATGGCTTTCCTGTAGCCAGTAAAAGAACAAATTAAAAACTGAAATATATAGTTACTAATCACTCTCAAACTAATAATGTAAAATACCCTCCCAAACATGTGAATAGTGGCCAAATCAGTTGCAGAAAGTGTGAATGAGTGTGCAAACAGGTCTACAAGAATCTTCAAGACCTACAGAGCCACCAGGCCAAGAATGGTTGGAGAAGCAACAAGTGGTACACAGGATTTACCCATGATGAGATGCAGGACAGGCCAGGAGTTGAGTTACCCCTGCAGTGCCCAGAACCTCCATATACCAGGAGCTCCAGTCCCAAGCAGAGTAGTAGATCACTGATGGTCGGAATGGCCTCCAGCTAAAGCAGAACGGCTCCAATTGGAAGCTAACAGTCAGAGGGAAGAAACCAAGCCAAGAAACTTCTGAAGATGATGAGCATCAGAAGAGCGCAACACAGCAACCTCTATCAAAAGCTGCACAATCCCCCACATCAACAGAGAAGATCAACCAGCTAAAGCAGGAGCAGTAAGCTTTGAAGTGGTGGCTCAAGGAAGTAGGAGAAGAAGAGAGAGGTACACTGGCAAGACTCTGCAGCACATCCACAGAAAGTGGCTCAACACTCTTTGCAGGGAAGAGGGTTGAAGAAGAGAGCAGAGAGCAGGCCAGGAGATGGTCAGCCATCATCACAAACCCTTTAGGTTCACCAAACAGCTGCTTGGCCAGTAACATCGCAGCCACCTTGCTTGCTTCAAAGAGGACATAGACCACCATCTCCGCAACATCTATAGCAATGCCACTAGGGAGGAAGACTTAGGGGATGCATTTTTCCGTGTGAAACCAAACCAAACCAAATATAACAATGCAAAAAATATCAACTATTCCACTAATTCAAACTGCAGCAGGTGGACTCTAGGTGTGGAAATGCTGAAAACAGAGACTTACAAACCTCCGTGCAGAAGGTTTCTTAATTGTCAAGGAGGAGAACATAAGGAACGTCAAAGGGTTGAGGATCATCTTGATGCTCAGTGACAAGGGGAAAACTTTCTTGTCAATCATCTGCCACTTGACCAAGCACCTTGTGAAGACTGGATACATTGACACCTCTACGGAGAAGGGTGGACTCCCAAAAGTGCCAGGATGCATGGAACCCTCAAAATTAGTAATACAGCTGGCCAGAGAGCCATGAGAAGGGAAAGAAAATCTGTCAGTTTTGTGGCTGGATCTCACCAGGTATCATCACTGAATACACCATTTCAGTGATCCTGAATCATGGCGGCGTGCAGCAGTGCAGCAACTTCTCTGGCTCCCAGTATACAGCCGGGTGGGAGAGTGATGACTGTGCTCACCAGCTAACTAAGATGTTGACAGACATTTTTAACATCTCATCATCATTGTCCCAGGGATCTGTACCAACATGTCTGAAGACATCTGCTATCATTCCAGCCCCCAAGAGCTCCACAGTGTCATGTTTGAATGACTACTACCTGGTGGCACTAATGCCTACAATAACGAAGTGCTTTGAGAGGCTGGTGATGTCAGAGATTAAAAGGACCACCAGTGAAACAGTGGACCCCTACCAATTTGCATATAGGAAGAACTGCTCCACTTCTGACAACACCTCCCATGTGATTCACCTGGCTCTCATTCATCTGTAGAGGAAAGATTCCTATACCAGATTGCTCTTCCTATTTCAGCTCAGCCTGCAACATCATCATCCCCCAGACACTACTTGGACTCAACTCCTCACTTTGTAAGTGGATTCTGGACTTTTTAATAAACAGGGCCCAGTCTGTCAGAATCCATGGCACCACATCCCAAACCATCACTATCTATCTATCTATCTATCTATCTATCTATCTATCTATCTATCTATCTATCTATCTATCGATTTATTTATTCACCTGAGGTTTTATGCTGGGAACTTTGAGTACTGTATTTGGCTCCAGCATTTTGTTGGAATGACAATAAAGATCCTTGAATGCTTGAATCCTCTTTACCTTGGCCTTGTCAACTCAGCTGGGGAAAAGCCCTCTGACCAAGTCTTGTATTCGCGAGGCCCAATTAGAGCCTGCATTGATGACCTGACAGTAATGCACTTGGATGTGCTTCAAGCCCAGAAAATCCAGATCACTAGTACTGAAAAGGGGGAAGTTAACTGATATCTTCCACTTCTCGATCCAGAGCAGGGGAGAGCCCCCTGCCCTAGTCAAAGGTGGCGGTGGGGCTCCTTGGAGCAGCATGTCATTAGCAGACGGCAGATTTGGGGAAGCAGCTTCGATTGGCAGAAACCATCATAGAAAACAACCAGAGACCAGATATCATGCTGTTCTCCAAGACAGCCAAGTGGTTGGTCATGCTAGAGCTCAGAGCTCCTTGGGAGGAGTGGATAAAGGAAGACAGCGAGAGAAAGCAGGACAAGACTAGTAGACAAATGCCACAGACTGGGGTCACGCGCACGATGCTAACTGAGATGCATCCTTGAGCTTCACAGCTTAAAGGTGTTTGATGTTGTAGTTACATCATTGATGATGCAGGTAGTAGTACAGGTATAGGTAGTATAGGTATAGTATAGTATAGGTAAGATACAGTATATCTATATACTGTATATTACAATGTGCTTTGGTCTAATTTCCTGTCTGCCATTCACTAAATCTTAATTGTAATAAAATTGTTTTTTTCTTCTTCCTCAAACACAGTTCACAAACATGGGGGCTAGGCATGGATTCTTTGGTAGAATGGCTAAGGTTCACACTGTGACCGTGATATGAATTTCCATACTTTTTGTGTGACTTCCCTTAAGACAAAGTGCTTCACTTTGTCTTTCTTCATGTCAGGTATATTAATGTAATTTTTTTCAGTGCATCAGATGGTTTTTACATTTAATGCATTGCACATTTGAGACAAGCTGGGAAATGCATTTTCTTATACTCCTGGAAGGTAAGGTATTTGGAAATTTCCCTGATATTACATCACCAATCCTGTAAAGCAGTCTTCCTACTCACTATGCCACCCTATTGCCAAAACTGCCTTTGGGAAAATTAATTGTTGCACTTGAATCTGTTATGTGGGTTATGTGTTTAAATGTATTTATGTTGTACATGTATACTGTCTTTATCCAACAGCAACTCTTGCTGTCTTTTCCAAGACAAAATTTCTTTATGGAGATGAAAAAAATTAACCTAACCTAACACAAAACATGAAAACTGTAAACTGCTCTTACGGAGTCCTCTGTCTCTGTCATCCTGGTCACCCTCCTGCTTTCTCTTGCAGCGGCAGCAGAGATGCTTGAGGATGATGTAGATGTGGGAGAAGATGATGAGTGGAGGAGGGAGGATTGGACGGTCGTGGAAGGTCATGATCAGCTGGTAACGCTGGAATTTCCAAACCTGGTTGGAGATGGACTTCACCTCAAAGAAGGTGTTGCTGTTGAAGAATGAGATAAATGATAGTTGTTGATTTTTTTAACCATTTAAACCACTGTTTTTTATCCACAGTATGTGTATGTGTGTGTGTGTTCATGGTTTAGGTGACAATTCAACCCTGCTTAAATCAGTAAAGTTTCTGTACACTGGTCTGGTAAAATTGATAGATTTTGCGAACAGGGTTTTTACTGTTGCTGATGGGATGCAGTTGGTTTCACATTTGCAGAATCCTAATCCAGAGTGACTGGCAATAAGTGTCATAATTGAATAAAAGAAAATCTATACATTGTTAAAGTCTAGTTGTAGTTGGACCACTAAAATGTGTCATATAATTTAATGAGGATTTTGAAAAATGCATTAAAAACTGACATGCATTGTTAAATTTATGTATATTAAGACACTACAAGCTCATGAGGTAAAAGTCATTTTTCTTTTGTCCTAAAATGTAAATACATAAGAATCAATTTTTCACAAGTCAATTTCCAAAAGAACGTTTACTGATAAATTAATTAATTAGAGCTGGTAAACATGGATAAAATATGTTCCAATTCTTACTTTAACTTATACATCCTTTTTGAGCATTTTTGTCTCATGTGACTTCGAGGGTCACAAGAAGAATATTTTACCTATCTGTTTTTTGGGTTCTGTGATCTCTGACCTCAACCTTGTTACTATTGGTTACTTGAAATATTGATGATTTTGAACTCAAGAACTGTTTTCTACTGCTGACTTTATTCTGAGTTTGTCAAAACTGGCATCAGCTAAATGCGTCATGGAGATGTTAAAATGAGATTGCAGAATGAGAAGTGTTGCAAAAAAAAGGGAAATTATCTGAATTGAGAGGTTCATGTTTTGCTTCAGAAAGGTGGTTAGTACGCACTTGAAGACAGCGATGAGTAGGTTGACAAGAAGGATGTTTGCCACAAGGAGGTAACAGGCCATGATGGCTGGAGTAAGCCAGGCTCCAGGAATACAGGGAGGGAGTTTCTTCCCATCCTCATCATACATGTTGTCACCACAGGGTGCTAGAGAGCAAGGTAATATTTCACATAATTTGTTAGTTATATGCACATATAAAAATGTTTCAACACAGATGATTTTACAGATGAGTTCAACAACACCATCTACTCCCATCAATAATTTAGTCCAGATATCTTCCCTTAAGGCAATGATTAGGAACCTGTGATGAGTGAGCACAAATTAATAGCAAAATTACAACCAATGTCTTTAAGCAAAAATTAATGAATAAAAACAAAAAAGAAAAGGTTCCTGACCCCTACATTAAGGGGATAATTCAAGTTTGTGTTTGACTGTCCAATTGATAAGTCATGACTGATAAATCATGAGAATACAAACACCAAAACCACTCATGAGTGCCTAGGATATTGTTGGCTGATATTGGTGCTTCCTACTAACACATTAGCTTTAGCAAAATACAGAGAAATAGGAGGCTCCATGCTAACATTTTAGGATACACTGATAGTAGGCTATTTCTCAAAAATGAGAAACTTTAACTTTAAAGCTCAGTGTATCAGCAATCCAAAATGAAAAGAGGCTAGGTCTAGCAGTTTTGTGTAGGAAATGGTACAATTTATACATGAGAGATGCAAAATCTTTCAGCAGCAAAGTTTACTTTTACAGAAAATGATGGTGGATGATGAGAAACATTGCATAGCAAAAAAAAAAAAAAATGCATAAAAGATAGGGTTGCTGACTTGTAATACTGCCAAAAATAAGACTACATCAATTAAATTAGTGTATGCTATTAAGAAGTGTGTATTATGCAAAAACAAATTATCTACAGGGAGCACACTGATGATTTGGTGTCTTTGTTCTCATCACTTAATAGGGAACCTGGCTCACAATCTATCAAAATCTAATGTATTCCTTTAACATGTAGATATGTGTACAAATAACTTCACAAGCAATTTTACTGGCAAGTATTTGTCCAAGCACTATGGAGTTTAGAGTGTATTGTGCACATTTTGGAAGTCCTTTTTGTTTATTATGAGAAATACTTACGATTGATTTCCATCGCATAGACTACCAATCAAACAGTCCGGGTCAAGCAGAAAAGTTTAAAGAGAAAAAAGAGGAAAGAGGAAATGACTGTGTTACAAAAACATCCTAACCATACAACCCTAGTCAAGAAGGAGGAAGATGACATTTTCACTGTGCACTCACTGTCAGGCTAAGGAACGGTTTCAAGATCAGGCAAGACTGGCTAACTGGCTAAATCTTGTAATAGGCAATTGATTGTTTATTTCATCCAAACTTTTGTTTCATTATTGCTATTCAGTTCACTGTTTTATCTGTTCCTGCTGCATCTTGTTTTAAGATGACTGCCAAAGCCAAACTGTTGCTGTAAACCTATAGGGCCTGCAGAATAGAGCTCAGCTCTGGCATCTCACTTAAACATACATAAAGACACTGTACATAAAATCATCACCAGACAAACAGCAACATACATTCCATAAGTAGTACAAGTATCATGAAAACTAGATGTATTTTTACCACTTCATATGTACAGAGTTCTTCTTATGTACAGAATACTTCTATGTGAGGTATATCACAATGACACACCAACACAGTCAAGAATTGTTTATTTCAAGTAAGTTTTAAGTATGATCAACTGGTGATTTCCAGATGTATGTACAAACACTGTCTAGCAGCCAGTAATGTAATAATTATAATTAATGTAAAAACTGCCAATAACATCATAATTTAGTGTATAATAAAAGTCATTGATGTAATAACTTACCAGAAAGGTAATACATTTTCTCAGCCAATAACGTAATATGACAAAACTTTTTGTGCATAATCTAATAAGGTTTTACATTATTAGCTGGATTTAAACAAAATATTCAAAAAAAAAATTGTAATTGTACTGATAATGTATCGATATACTTCTATCACTTTATTTAAGTATACCCCCAGGCCAATTTAATCAGCCCCTAAATATAAATACAGCTGGTTTTCTTGTATACCACTAGTTTTGTATTAGTTCTGCTTAGAATGAATGTTTTACTCAGAGTAAATATGTCTTGGGATTAACATGTTCAGTTTAATATAAATTATACATCCCAACACTTAAACTAAATTGTTTGCAGTGTATTTGGTGAGCATGTGGTGTAATTAGAGTACAGCCTATATTTGCTGATTTTAGAGTCCTCTGCCAATGAGGGAGAAAAGATTTCCCCTGTCAGTTCTGGTTGCTGGCTTCTGTGAGCGTGCGTGTGTGTGTGTGTGTGTGTGTGTGTATGCACGCACTGTAGTTGTTTGGGGCAAACAACAGCCTTGACAACCAGTGACACAATGATTGATTGACTCATATACAGACGAATCAGTGTTGTTAACCTTTCCTGCCTCAGCATCCAGACCATAGTCAGGAGGCAAAAGGGAGACTTTGTGTTCTGTTCCAGGGCCAAAGTCGTCAGTAACTTTAGGGAGTTGTAGCATTTATTTTCTGACAAACAGCCTAAACTGGACATTCACAGCTACTGCTAACATACAACTCTGCTCCGGTCACAAGCCTCACCCTCACACACACACACACACACACACACACACACATGCAGCACATATGCACTGCTACAATGTACACTAACCTAAAGGATTATTAGGAACACCTGTTAAATTTCTCGGTAATGCAATTATCTAATCAACCAATCACATGGCAGCTGCTTCAGTGCATTTAGGGGTGTGGTCCTGGTCAAGACAATCTCCTGAACTCCAAACTGAATGTCAGAATGGGAAAGAAAGGTGATCTAAGCAACTTTGAGCATGGCATGGTTGTTGGTGCCAGACGGGCTGATCTGAGTATTTCACAATCTGCTCAGTTACTGGGATTTTCATGCACAACCATTTCTAGGGTTTACAAAGAATGGTCTGAAAAAGGAAAAACATCCAGTATGCGGCAGTCCTGTGGGCAAAAATGCCTTGTTGATGCTAGAGGTCAGAGGAGAATGGGCCGACTGATTCAAGCTGATAGACGATCAGCTTTGACTCAAATAACCACTCGTTACAACCGAGGTATGCAGCAAAGTACTTGTGAAGTCACAACACGCACAACCTTGAGGC
>OMLB01028957.1:27141-41731 GCA_900302555.1 Myripristis jacobus | reverse complement strand
GGGTCCGACGGAGGGGTTTTGAGGGAGTGGGGGGGTTTGCTGATGGAGATGCCGAGGTCTCCGGGCGCAGTCATTAGGACGACTCCCCGGTTTTGAGATGAGAAAGCACGCTCGGCACTCTGGGCTCATTGAAGATGCTCCCCTGCCTGCATGGGGCATCCATTATGTATGAGGCTTTACAAATTCCAACTGACGTTTATATCAGTCATGGATAGCTGTTTCTGATTTGGTTACGTGCAATGTGGCCGCCCTTCCTGCACTCCTCAACTAGTAAGATAAGATGGAAATATTGGTCAAGTGCAGCCCCTCAATATTACAAAGCAAGAATTGAATTGTTGGCCACATGTGCTTGCTTTTTACATGTATCCTTATTTTTGACAGTAGATTTAGAGTGAAATGAAAGTAAATTAGTTGTTTGAAAAAGGCAATAAGTTGATTTTAGAAAAAAAAAAAGATAAAAGGTTTTACTACTGATTTATTGTTATTTTGTGTTAATTAATCTTGGCAAGAATAGAGAGGATCATATCCAGTTATGGGAGCACCAGTTCCACAAATCAAGGATAAGTTAGAGTCACGTCACCACCTCTGTTACAGGCTCACTCTCTTGATCCAGTTTCAGGGCCTTGTAATCAAAGCTCTATAGTTTTTTTTATAGCCAAAAAAATAATAATTATTAAAAAATTTAAAAATTTAAAAAAAATGGAGAATGTTGAATGATCACTGGATTAAATAGTGCTCTTTAAAGTACATTATGGTGCATTCCATCCTTGCTAATCTGAAACCCCCATTTTACTAAAGCCAGGAATGAAATAGCTGACAGGTGTGGTGAAAACAAACAAAGAAAGCCACGCAGTCACACTTTAAAGGGAAAGTTCACTCATTTTGCAGAAGTTACCAGATGTTTATGAATCAACAATAATTTGTAACAGTAAGTGTTTGTGGAGGGGAAGTCTACCTTAGGGGCAGGAGGCTAACAGTTAGTGTTTGGAGCATCCAGCCAGTATTATTTATTTATTTATTTTTTCAAAGTGGGTGAACTGTCCCTTTAAGTCTTATTTTTCTTATAAATGTCTTGGGTGAGATAGTATCAGTTGTTTTCACAGGGGTAGTGGGAGCCAGTCTTGGACCCAGACTCCTGCTGGTTTTCATTTTAGCCTTCTAATCAGCAACTTTTTTACACCTGGGATTCTAGGTGTGTGAAACTAAATGCAGTCAAATAACCTGGTAGGTGAATGTGTGAAACTACATGGGGAAAGGGGTTAAGCAAATCACACTTTTCAAAATTGGTGAACTATCCCTACTTACTATGTTTTAAAGCGCTACAAATTATCTTAATTTTGCAGTCTGTCATTTGTGTTGCTTTTTTAAATATCCAAGATCTTATTTGGGAATAACATACAGACATTCTTTTAGGGTGTATTCAGACCTGTGGCTCGTTTGCTTTGTTCCAATTCAGGGGCGAAATCAATACAATTATTGCATTTTTCCTTTGGGTGGTTTGTGTTCACAAGGCAACAGTCTGTATCGGTCCAAAGTTATATAGAAATACCATGCGCAGACCAACTGTTCTCTCATTGGTCAGTAATCCCGGAAGGAAAAACCCCTTCTTCTTCTGTTGCTTCTTCTTCTGCTGTTTCTTTCTTTTTTGGTTGACGGTTGGCAACCGGGTGCATTACTGCCCTCTCTGTTGGAGGGTGAACCACAGTTATGAGTCCGTTGTGTCAGTTGCTGTGTCGGTTATATTCTCACTGCAGACGAACCGCTCCAGGGCTCGAAAGGAAGCGAGCCGAGACCAGCCCTTCTAGGCGATCTCAGTCCGCTTGTTTTATCCCGCATCCAAGCACGATTGCTGTGTTCACATATGTCCAAACGAACCGAACTTTGGGGGGAAACGTTCCCTGTTTCGGAACAACTGCTTGAAACGAGACAGGTCTGAATGCACCCTTAGACAAATAGAGAACTCACACTTTTTACTACATGCTTGGTTTAACTGATGCTCTACTTGTGCTGCATCCCCAATAGAAATTGCTAGGAAGCATCAAGTGTTGCTCCCCAGCTGCCAGAAGAACCAGTCTGGTCACTATTTGACTGAGAGACATATTAGTCAGTTCTAATGTTGAAGAGATAATCGTCTGCACTCCTACCTAAAGCAGGAAAGATGCAGCATGAATGCATGAAGCTGGACTTGTACAGCATAGATGACCAGGCCAGGTCTATCTGGAAGCTGGAGCATCAGCCTTCTGCTGCCTCCCTGCCCTCCCCGGCCGAGCCCATATTGATCTGATCGCCGTGCTGTGCTTCGGTGTTCAGCCTCGGGCTAACTCTTGCCTCACCTCACCTTACCTTACTCACCTCACATTAGACTCTGAGCTGTGCTTGATATACAGTGCTAGCAGTGCAAGTCTCTGCTACACTCCCAGTGAGACAACTTGTCAAATGCCAGTCAGCTTGAGGTGTATTGGAAAACCACTCGCTTGCCATCAATCTTGCACTGCCTGCTGGAGGTAGGCTCAATGGAGGTGTGACTGGCATTATTTTTAATTTTAGTTTTGTGTTTTGTACACAGTCTCTCCTCTGCATTGTCTTCCTTTTAACTTTTTTGCCATCTCTATCACTCTTTCTTTGACCTAGTATATACTTGCTATTTTGTGCATCTCTTTTCCATATAATATTGGATAATTTAGTATTTCTGAGAGATAGAAAGTACTAAGATATGCAAGTTCCACATATGGGATATTCGCCAAAAGCTAATCACAACCACACCAGTTGCTGTAAATAGTAAGTAAGGTCTTCCACAACGTGTCATGGCATTGCATGAATCTGCTGTAAGGTACATGTATTTTTATGTGAAGCCACACCCCACTTTGGCCAGTCAGTCAAATGACTTGCCAACAAGTCACTGATGACAGCTAATGTTAGCTTAAAATTAATGTTATTTTATTAGCAAATGTAAGTGTGAACAGGCTCCTAAAAACATGGAAAATCCATAATAATAACCAGATACTTTACTAGAAAATGCTCCCAGTAGAGTGCAGACCTCCACTGAAGAGGCAGTTAACTGGCAGGAAACATTAATCAACTTGTACTGTTTTTGACGCTATTATGCAATATTCTGATTGGTGGAAAACGCTGTCCCCATACTCGCATGAAGATACAGCACAAGCTGCATTCCACTAATAATAGACAGGAATTCACCTGTCCTTCACCTGTCCTTGGCTACTGCTATTCAGCGCACAACTGGTGAAGCAAGTGCAGCTGTGTGAGTGAGGTAGGCCTGACTCCTGCATCAGGTTGTGAAGGCTTCTCGCAGGTAAATGATAGAGTGCGGATCAGACTGCATATTTTTGTTCAAACCCGAACCGAGCCTGAGATTACAGTAACCGAGCCCAACAGGCATTTTGTGTGTGTGTGTGTGTGTGTGTGTGTGTGTGTGTGTGTGTCTGAACCCATTTTGCTTGTCCTCCATCACTAGGTTACATTTACCACCTGAAATAGCCTACGTGTTGCCTTCAGTGTTGTCACGTAGTTTCACTAAAATAACGCCAACGTGACCAAATCCAACCCGAACCAGAACATAATTTCTAAATTTTTGTTCGAACCCAGCCTGACCCAGGCCCCTCGGTACATCCTGACAGGTATCCAACGGGTATCGATGCACTAGCAACTCATAATAAGCTTACAAGTTGATTTATAACATCTTTAGAACCTGCAGTCAAATGCATATATTTGGGGTCGGTAAATGACTCCTAATAAAATTATTTCCATATCAGTTGTTTTTGGTGTTGCTTCAATATGGGAAGAAAAAAATGCCAAATGTCCTCAATACTGGAATTTGTTTTTGTCCTCCTCACATTTTCTGATTCCATTAATATTCTACAGGCCAGATAGGAAGCTTTGGTGAGTTGGATGGACCAGTTGACAATCACTTCTGTATGCTACTGGACCTGACTTTGTTCTTCCCATGACTAATAATTGACAAAAATCTTTTTCCACCAGTGACCATTAGAGATCAACTGATAATGGTTTTTCAAGGCTGATGCCAATAGCAATTATTAGTTATCACTGAATCTTCCAAATAAGAAACTTCAAAATGAAGCACTTTGCCTTTAGGTATCATGGATATCAAGTTTTTGCAAGTAGTGCACCTCACAGGAACTTCAACTAAAGAGGTTTTTTCTTTATATACAATTGAAAGAAGGGACCATCCCAGCGGTACTGTATGTACTGTAATAAAGTCGTCCACATCAGTTTTCCTAAAAGCAGCAGCACTGTTGTGTTTTGATGACTTTGAAAATTGATGGGTTTGTATTATATGTTGTGAAATCTTTAGATTTTAGACATAACTAATGTCAATGAAGAAACAAACAAATAGAAAACAGCAGTGTTTTTTCCAGCATTGTTGGCAACTGCAGTGAGTTGTGTGTGTGTGTGAGTGTGAGATGAGTGCTCAAATTGATTTGATATATGAGTCCACTAAAATTATGAAAAATGACTTCAAATAACCTGGGCATCCTTTTTCATCTGGTATCATCTGGACAGGATGTTTTTGTTTTTGTTTTTGCTTTTGTTTTTCATCTTCAGGTCACAATGGCTCCTATGTGCTAGTTCACCATCTACTGTGACTACTTTACTATCCAGCTATACGTTAAGACCGGAATAAAAACTCCAAATGTTACCCAGCACACTGCTGCTACCACTGGACTGGTTGTAGCCTGGAAATTAGGGATGAAGGCCACCAGTTGGATTCCCAAGCTGCACCAAGGCTTTTAAGGGACAGTTCACCCATTTTGAAAAATACGATGTTACAGCTGTTATGTAGAAGAGTAGTGGTGCTGTCTTCTTCCCATCATTACTGAGTGCTGCATGCTGGGGGTTATTTTAACAAATGTTAGCTAGGGGGTCCACTTCAATGGCAGGAGGCTAACAGCTAGCATTTGGAGCATCCAGCCAGTATCCAGCACTCAGTAACAATGAGAGGAAGATTGCACCACTACTGTCCTACAGAAACAGTGAAATGTCAAAATTTTCAAAATGGGCGAACAGTCCTTTTAAACATCAACCTGTCCAAGGTACTCAGTGGCAAACAGTAAAACACTGTGATTGTACTGGGCAAACACCCAGGTGTTACCCAGATTGTTTAACTGTATGCGTGTAAGCCAGGATATTAAAGAGTTCATGTTCAGTTGATTTTGATAAATAAAGATAAAAAAAAATTTAATTAAATGTATTTGCCTCTGACATTATTTACAAGCAGCTGGCTGGTGGCCTGTCTAAATTTATTCACCTGATATCACTATACTTAAATCCAGTTTTGGTGGCACTAGACTCTGCAAATAGCATTGTTATCTAGTCTGCTATTTAACTGCATTTGGCTACATGAAGTTGTGTTACAGTTTCATGATCTGGTTTGAAAGACACACAGACATTTGTTTTTGAGTGACAGTGGCCAGTTGCTTACAGAAGCAGGTTTATCAGTTGTAGGTTATCAGCTAGAATCCCCAGGCTGGCTGGGAAAAACAAGCTAATTTCACAAGGCATTTCAAGCTGCTGTGCCGTAACAAACAGTGGAAGACTGATGCTCTTTTTGACCAAAACAGCTCTGCTTCTTGAACTGGTTCATGAAGCGTTCAGGATTCTTGGAACATTTGCACCACTTTGGAGTGGAGGCATTGAGACTGAGTTGTCTCTGGGTCACTTCACATACTCCAGCATCGCTGTGGGTTCAGCCCTGGTCTGCTGGTTTGCTGCTCTATGACCAACACGCCTTCCAGGAATTGATAGTCCTCCCCAATATTATCCCATCCACTTTTCTCTAGGCTGTTTTTGCAGTCTATGGACTGCTTCAATTTTTTTTAACTTGTTGATTCTTCGGTCCTGGGTTGTAACAAACCCATCCTTTACCAACTCCTCAGCAAGAGATATAATTTACTTTTTCTAGTCCTCCCTTCCATATTTTCCTGAAATAATACACACCCTCTTGTTGCAGTCACAGTTCTCATTTCATATCCTACTATTTTTTGTTTCAGCTGGGAACCAACTTTTTGGGTCCCTAATGAAACCATTTTATTTATTTATTTGCATAAAATACTCAGTGTGGCTCCAATTTAGGTTCACAAACAGAAACTGAACCAGTTCCTCATTGGTTAAAAAGGCTTTTGATAGTTCAGAGCTGGCCAGTTCCCACGTGTGAAAATGTCAGTACTGGGATGACTGAGCAGTAAGGTTCTTACTGAAAAAAGCATACATGTCTAATTAACTTTCCATAGATAGGTGAATCAAAGTGAAAATAACATTAGGAAAAGATGTCTATGTCTTGTGTGCAATGGACACATGTTTATCCTCTGTTTTATTTATATAGCCCTTTCTCACAAACATGTCAGGCCTTCACAATTAACCTTAACTCTGAAGCCCAGGAGCCTGTGGGTGGGCTTTTCTTTAATTTTCAGTTTCAGTGTTTTTTGTTGTTTTGTTTTTGTTTTGTTTTTTTCTGGTCATTTTGTGGTAATGGTTTTGTAATTACTTGTACATAGTACTATTACTAGTGCTGAGTACTAATTTTGTTTTTAATTGTTTTAATTGTTTAATTGTTTTCTGTTCTTTTTGGCAGTTTCCTTGTAATTTTCCTTTTGGAAAAAAAAATTCAGTCAATGTGCTCAGGTTCTAAAAACAGTCTCAGCATGTCTTTTGAGGACACTTGCAGGAGGAAGGAGACAGATATTGTTGGTGCTCTCACAGGTCTCCACAGTCTGTTCAGATGGATTCAGTTGAGCAGGTTGGATTAATTGAAACATGTCCTGAATTTAAAAATGTTTTGCAGCTATCTTAACTCTTTGAATAATAATAATAATAATAATAAAAATTGGTCAGAAAAAAACAATTAACTTGTTACTACTGACAGGGGCGCCGCCAGGAATTTTGAGCCCCATGAAAAATATATATATACATTTACTCGATAACGGTTTAATAATTTTATATTAGTTATTACCTATTTTTTGGGGCCCCTGTCAGGCAAGGGCCCTTGGAATTGTCCTAACTTTTCCCCCATATACGGCGCTCCTGACTACTGACATGCCCAGAAGTGACTGGTTTTAGGGGGCAGCCACGGCTCTACATAAAGTCATTGCCTGCATGGTGCTTGCCAGTTTAATATTGGATTTAGGTGCTTAGTCCCAAAGTTCAGTCCAGATTATCTGGTAATGTGAGGGCTTTACAGATCCAGTCTTACATTTAAAACTGGAATAATTACATCACTACTTTCTATGCGGGACCAAAACAGCCAATGAGAGAGAGGCGAGTCAACAAGGAGAGGAGAGGACTTTTGAAATGGTGACTGGGAAGATACCCCATCAATTTGTACTGACAACTGCGTCTCCCCAAACATTTCCTTATCCAGACTCATTTACCCTTCTGCTTTTTTTCCCTCGCTGCAAAACATTAATGTTTACAAAGTGACTTGTTGCATCATGTCAGTCTCCATGTTGTTTACATCTGTTTCTATGTGAAATCACATGAGGTGGTGTATTGCTCCCTCTGGCACCATGATCTTAATAATATCCTGTAGTGTGTGATACGCTATTATTTTCATATATTGTAGTGTGTGCATGTTTGAGATTAGAGTCACAAACATCTGTTAAGATTCTCCTTGTGTGTGTGATGCAACCCAGTTTCAGAATTGGTAAGGATTTTATAACTCCTGTTGTCTGATCTAGGCATTAGTTGGCCAATAATATCTTCCCATGCTCTCTGTGCATCTCAGTTGCATTTGACTAGCAGTTACCAGCAGTCGGTGGGTCAGGTGCCCTTCGCTTGAGATAGGAACTAATGGCCAGGCAGAGTGAACACATCCTGCTGTGTGTGTTTCAATTTAGAGATCTGACAGTTGTCTTGAATTGAAGTAGAATGGACTTTCCCATTCAAGTCAGCATAGCAGAATGATGAGAGCGGCAGCCATTTTTATGTGCATCATTGTCATTGCAAAGAGCTGTGGCCATTTTACCAGGCTGACTTCCATATTCCAACTGGTGCTAACTATTAATGTTGATTACTACTTTTAGCAACCAGCCACAGAACAACATATCCTCTCAGTTCTCAAGGTAGTGTGACTCACTTGTGGCCCTACTGACATGCGTGGTCAGCATAGCAACTAACTATAGCAACATTTTATTCTGTACCAGCCAAATGACCACAGCAAACAGTTCAGTCACTGTTCTACCCTTTTCAAGTTCTGTGAACAGACCTGATTACCAGACGTCCATGAACTCAGGGTGTCACATGACTGTATTTGGCTCAGGGGGCAATAAGTAGGCAACAGAGTTTATTTGTGTATTTCCCTTGTCGTTCTCATTTTTCTTTCTTGATTTATTACTTTCCCACCTGTTATCTTGTGAAAGCTGCACCTGCACTGAGCTGCTGCGCCTAACAGAGGAGCTCCTCTCTCTGAAGAGAGATGAGGGAGGTGTTTGTGGGATCGAGCAGGACACCCACCCAGCTAGTTAAAAGAGGGAGCTGAGTTGCTGCCATGTCAAGAGAATGAAAAAAGTGTGTTATCCTTCCCGGCTTGTGTCGACAATGCTGTCTCCACATGATGACAGATTCCCCTGGTGTTTCCATGCAGGCCAGAGCAGCTGAGGGAAGGCGACAGCATCATGTGGGGTCATCACTGTGACCCACTGGCCATCAGTGACGAAAGTGTTGAGGAAACCTGATGGTAAATTATGACTTTGCTGTTTTTTTCTCTCTCTGTGTGTTTTGAAGGTGATTTAAAACATCTCCTTTTTAATGCACTCTCCAAGATGTTTCTTACTTGCAGGGGTTCTCAAACCATTCATGTTCTGGACCCCTAAGTTGACTTTCATTGAGTTACGGACCCCCCATCTCAAATGATTTTCCCTCTGGAACCCCTGATGAGGACATTTTTGGTTGCATGGTATTAAATTGTTTAGATTCCAGTCTTGAACACTGATGCCATATTAAAATAATCACTCATTCATTTTTTGTACCGTGACAATTGTTAGTGACTTAATTTATAGTAAAACTAATCCTGTGAAACCCGAGAAAATTGACTTGATTTCTTTCAGAAACATGGGAGAAAAGGTTATGAGCAAAAACGCAAAACTAGTGGAACAAAAAAAAGGAATTATGAGAAAATGGAAACTTTGCAACAAAAAATGACAAGAAAATTAGATTTATAATACTTAAGATAATGTATTTAAAGGTCAGATCAGTGATGCTGGATCAGTTTTCTTTCTCATTAAATGTTTAAGCCCCCTCAAGGAGCCTTGGGAGTCCCCAGACCCCAATTTGTAAACCACTGATGGGGAGCATCTTATTTTTTGAGAGAAGGTATGGGATGGAAAGGCATGTGAGATGCCATCAGCTTTTTTTACATCATCAGTAAGTGAGTCCTGTGACATTGTGACTCACATTTTCCACTGACATGTTGTAGTATTTTAGCACTTTCACTGCCCAAGAAAGAAATGAACTGCAAGATAAGCCCCTTAATCCTGACTAGAGTAGCTGTTGCAGATGATGCTCTGCTGCATTTGTCTCTGTTCATCTGTCAGCACCCTGTCTCGTCTTTTTTTGTTGTTTTTGTTAGTTTTCTGTCAGTTTTTGAGAGTCTCCACTGTCAGGCTAAGCGTCCATAATGCCAGATCCTTATAAAACCGTCTGGATTATATTTATAATCCTATGGATCATGAATGACAGCTCAGCAACAGCACTGGAGGCTACCTCAGCGCTAGCACTGGAGGCTAGTGGCTACAGAACACTCAGCTATAGCTGGGTTGATCTGCTCCAACTGCGGTCTTCTATCCTTATGAGACCTGTAGTTCTCCTACCACCGGAGATCCGTCCAAGGAAAAGAGGAAGACACGGGGTGTACGGACGAGACTGAGGAAGCATCGCTTCAGACCCCATCTCACCTCCGTCATACTGGCTAACGTACGCTCTCTCCAGCTCAACAGTAAGAAGAAGTCTAAGATGGACATATTGCGGTCCAAGTGTTGGCTGGAGAGAAAATGCAAAGAAGCTTGTATTATTGCCCTGACCGAGACCTGGATCTACGATACAACACCAGATGCCACCGTCAGCCTGGATGGCTTCACTACCATACGGGCGGACAGGACGGACCAGTTGGATAAGAACAGCGGCGGAGGGGTCTGTATTTTTATCAACAACAGATGGTGTAACAACATCAAACTCCATCATTGGGTATGTACACCCAACATAGAGATGCTAACCTTGTCACTTCGTCTGTTTTACCTCCCACGGGAATTCCCCACTGTTGTTATCGGGTGTGTTTATATTCATCCCAAAGCTGACATGAGAGTAGCAGCAGAGCAAGTTGCCGATGCGGCTAACTCTCTGATGGCTAAGTACCCCAAAGCTCCGGTGTTCTTTATGGGAGATTATAATAAGGAATATGTGGACGTACCTATGAGGAAAGAACGTACTCTGGACTTGTGTTATAGTAACAGAAAAAGCGTCCACGCACATCCTTCGCTTGGAAGCTCTGACCACAACACTGTCCTTCTGCTTCCGCATTACAAACTGGAACTGAAACACTCCAAGCCTCAGACCTATTGTGCCACACAATGGTCGGAGGAGACAATCACACAACTGCAGGGCTCACTGGCATGCACCGACTGGGACGTCTTCCAAGGCGATCTGGACCAGCGGGTGTCAGTGGTCACTGACTATATTAAGTTCTGCATTTCTACCACTATACCTACAAAAACATTTAAAAAAAAATACCCCAATTCCCACCCATGGATTACATCAGAGATTAAGCACAGTCTCAGGGAGAAACAGAAGGCATTCAAATGCAAGGACTGGGCGGCCCTTAAAATAATTAATAATCAAATTAGAAATGATATTCATAGAGCCAAACTCAGATACAAAGACACCTTAGAGGATGAATTTAGAAACATGAACACAAAACAAGCCTTCTATAAAGTAAAAGTCCTGACTGGTTGTGAAACTAGGCAAAATAGTGGCGCCATGTCAGACCCTACCCCTCTTCTGGGAATACTACAGGACAGCCTCAGTACTGTCCTTCTGAAAACCTCCACCATCATTCCGGTACCCAAGAAGCCCCGCCCCTCAGAACCCAATCATTATCGTCCAGTTGCGCTAACGTCAATTATCATGAAATGCTTAGATAAACTGATCCTGAACATCACCCTACTAACTGTCAGACCTCAGCTGGACCGCTATCAGTTTGCCTACAGGGCCAAGCAGGGGGCAGAGGATGCTGTGGCATGCCTCCTCCATTCCCTCCTTCAATATCTGGATTCATCTACGGACAATTTTGCTACAATTCTTTTTGTTGATTTTAGTTCTGCCTTTAACACCATCCAACGCCATCAAGAAACTCCATAACCTCAATATCCCTTCACCTCTCATCTACTGATTTCACAATTTTCTTAGCAATAGTCCTCAGACTGTCAAAGTAGGTACAGCATTATCATCAACTGTCATTACAAACACCAGTGCCCCCCAGGGCTGTGTCCTCAGTCCCTTTCTGTACACTAAACAAATGACTGTACTAGCCCTCACACTAACATCACATACTTTAAATACTCTGATGATACTGCCATTCTTGCATTACACAATGACCATAAGTCTGTTACAGGTTACCAAAACACAATCTCTCATTTCACACAGTGGTGCACAGACAACTACTTACAGTTGAATGTGGACAAAACGAAAGAACTGGTCATCAATGTTTCCCATACTGGACTGGATACACTTTCCATTCATGGAAAGACGGTAGAACAGGTTGATCATTTCACATACCTTGGACTCATTCTGGACAGTAGACTTAGTTTTGATCAACATATTACTTCTGTGCTTACACGATCTCAATAAAGACTGTATGTTATCCGTAAATTCAGATCATTGTCTGTTGCCCCTCATCTTCTGCTGTTACCGTACAAAGGTATTATGCAACCTATTCTGTTGTACTGCTTACCATGCTTCTTCAGTCTGCTTACTGTAGTTAACAAAAACAAACTCAGTATTACACGCATTGCTTCCAAGGTTATTGGTCTACCCACACCCCAACTTTTGCCATCGGACCAGCGATATAGAACTCTCGCATGGAAGAAGGTTCAGGTTACTAGTTTTGTCTACTTAGCCATTGCAGCACTGAACAAACCGCCCTGCTAATGTGTTGTGGGTGGTGAGAGGTTTGGTCTGGAGATCTGTGTTTTTGTCTCATGTTTTCTGTATTGTTCCTATGTGTTCTTTGAGAACAGACTGAAGCCAAATTTCCCCCTGGGACAATAAAGTCTAATCTAATCTGCTGTAACATCAGTTATCTGACTATTATATGGTTTTGTGACATTTTTATTACATTTATGACAGAATCTGTTGTAATGCACTGCCAAATCCAGATTTTCTCCACAGTACAAGACATGGGCATGGGCAGCCCAATTCAATGTTATATGGCAGATGTTTGACACACAGGCTGCTGTGGCTGGGTACAATCTGTCAGCTATGAGCATTATAGAAGGAAATAAAACAAGCATGAAACCCCCCAGAGCCATGGCATACTCCTTCTAATACCATTTTTCCATTGGCACTTTTGGCCATGCCCAGTCAAACCGTGCTGCACTGGTTTGTATTTCATTACCAGTTTAAGTGTGGCAAATGTACTGAACTGCACCTGATGTTACGTGTCCTCATTTATTTGACGCTATGTGTCACATTGCTTCCCAGATTTGAAATCTTCATGGGAGTATTCATTCCTGATGACTGACAGCTGCTCTTTCCTAAAACCATGCAAACACTTCCTGTCTGCACCTGACTGGGCTGTCCTCTCACAGATTTCAAACTGGACCAAGATGGTGTCTCTTTTAGAAAGTTTCTTTGATATTATGAAAACAGTTCATTGAAATGAGTTTCTGAAATAAACTATGCAGCTGACTCTGTCTTCATTTCAGATCGACGATGGTTCATTTAAAAGTTTCTCAGGAGTTTCCCAGAGATGGCAAGTTGTGGTGGAGGCCAGTAATGTACATTAAGTAGCTTGCAGGGCTTTGCTGTATAAAGACACATTTTCAGGAGGGTAGCCCGATTACAATGCAAACGCAAATCCCATAAAATCCCATTTTGATTCAAAGCGAGTAGAGCCAAGCCAGTGCCATGAGTATGGAAACATAGCATCAGTGTCTCCACTAATGCTGTTTTTTCACCGCAGGGTGCCAGCTCTACTCGACTCATCTCACTTTCTTGGATTTAGTTTTGCACTGCAGATAGCACCCCTCATGATGAACCTCTGCCAGTTGGTTTGTGGGCATGTTGACTAGTTTTCCAACCTTTCACTACCAAACCCCCCACCCAAGTGTTTTATTTTCCCAAAAAATCTACAAGAGCAACTTAAAAGAGCTGCAGCACATGGACAGTATTAGTTTAACTAAGCTGGGGGAAAAATATTTTTAACAAGGATAATGTGTCATGTTTTTTGGGGGTTTTTTTGTCATGACTTTCACTTTAGTATTTCCTGGTTATAACCTGAGCTGATCAGTTTGTCTCTGACCAATCAGTGGTCTGCAGTGTTTTCATGTTACCTTTTAGGCTCGCTTGGAAGCCTGATGTGGCACGTACTGCATGTGCATCCCACTAGACATCCATGAGTGAGTCACTTAGTGTATGACCACAATTTGCCACACATAGCCCACAGCCATGCACACCATGGGAAAAACAAACATGGAATTTGTAGTTTACCTTTATTAATATAGCAGACAGGTAAGACTTGTTATCGCAGTCATGACACAGACAGAACAAAAGTCAACTATCTTAGTAAAACGGTGAATAAACTGCTCCTTTTATCTTGTATCATTAGCAATATAGACAGATCCAAGTTAGTAGCAGTGAAGAAGCTTATTGGCTGTCAGCCTAGCTACTAAATCAAGCTAGGTTAGCTTGTTTACAGACGAATGAGAAGGTCTGAACAATAGGCCTACAGTTATTACAAGGATACAAGGATGTTTACTGGTCATTAAACAGCAGGTTGAATAATAAGATTAAAGTGTAATTACCGTTATGTTATTACCGTTATACAGCAAAACCTCTTCACAATCTATACAGATCCATATGTTCCAACCACCAGTGCATTGCTTCCCGTCATCTTCCTCTTCCATTAGGCATATGGTGGCTGTTGGCTCCAGCTTTAGTGGGCAGGCTATTATTATCCATCCAGAGATGATTATAGATCAGTCAGGAGAACACCACTCTGAAACAGAGAACGTGAAAACATGACATCCTGCAGGTGGAAAAAAAGGAGCACACAGGGCTGTATCATCTTTTCCAAAGCATTTAAAAAAGTGAAAAAGGTGCAGGCGTGTTCAAAGAAGCAACAATGATATTGTTATAGCATTGCTTGCTGCTGTTTTGTTATGTTAATGACAAATCAAAAATCAGACTCTCCTCCACCTTCTCTTTCAACAACTCCTACCCCCACCCCCATCTCTCTGCTCCTTGCAGCCAGCCAGTCACAGAGGAGGTGAGGAGGGAGCTGTCAGCGTGGAGCAGCTCTATCTCCCCGAGAGCATCCAGCTTCCTGTAACATCATCCCCCTGGTTCT
>OMLB01028957.1:13316-24862 GCA_900302555.1 Myripristis jacobus | reverse complement strand
ATATATATATATATATATATATATATATATATATATATATATATATATATATCTATATATCTATAGATAGATATATATCTATATATCTATATATATATATAGATATAGATATAGATATATAGATATAGATAGATATATATATATATATATCTATATATATAGATATCTATATCTATATATATATATATAGATATATATACATATATATCCGTCGTTGCTTTAGCCTCAGTTGAACCCCTGAGAAAATCTACCTCCCTCTCTCCATCACGGGTTTAGCATTTAGGATTTAGGATAACGCAGCCTGCCCTTAAAGGCAATGGCACCTGGCACACTGATTGGTGTGATTAGTGTAACGCCCAAAACACGCATATGCATGATGTAGCGGGTAGCGCAGGTGTTTTACGGATAACCGGAGGTGCGCAAGACAGCAGCTTTTGCGGGGGAACGCCTCTTCCTAAATGCTAAATCCCCAAATAATGGGTTTAGGGACTCTGGCGCAAGATAGGGCCCTAAATGTTTTAATACTGTCAACATGTCTATTCTGTAACCAAGACTTGTGAAAATCTGAGCCACATGTACTTATATTTGAGTTTATGATATAGGAGATATAAGATGGCATGTTTATGGCCCAAGGTGTCCCAGGTGTCTCTGATCCATTTCCTTTTCAGGAAATCCATCATGACTAAGGAGTTCAAGAATGTGATAGTGGGGCGGCGTGGCTCAGGACATGGAGCTGTCGTCTGGCAGTCGAGGGGTTCCTGGTTGGGTCCCTGGCTCCCCTGGACAGCATGTTGAACTGTCCTTGGGAAAGACACTGAACCCCTCACCACTCTTGATGGCCAGCTTGGCAGCTTGCATGGCAGCTTCTGCCATCAGTGTTAAAACCTTGTAAAGACCTCTGAGTGGTTGGTAGATGAGAACAGTGTTTCCAGCCCAGTCCTCATGGACCCTCTGGCCTGCAGGTTTTTTTCCAGCCTCTTGGACACCTGATCCAGTTAATGCTCAGGCACCTTCATGTACGTAGATCTACCTACCAGCTTGTAGGTAGATCTGTTTCAACCAATCAGCATGAAGCCCTTGAATGGATCAGGTGTGAAAGAGTAGAGCTGGAACAAAAGCCTGCAGGACAGGCGGTTGTTGAGGACTGGGTTGGGAACTACTTGACAAGAAAAGTA
Source organism: Myripristis jacobus (assembly GCA_900302555.1). NCBI lineage: Eukaryota > Metazoa > Chordata > Actinopteri > Holocentriformes > Holocentridae > Myripristis > Myripristis jacobus. Next base: position 23,687 of record OMLB01028957.1, on the reverse strand, counting down.
CTGTAGAAATGCCGTCTATTTACCTTTGAAAGTTTCAATGAAGATTACACACTGACTTTTTTTTTTTTATATGAGGCCTACCAAGAAGACCGGTACACATGAATTTGATAGTAGCATATTTGCAAAGCCTTGGCTGTCTGAAATCTGTAATTGTAATTTTTTTGTTTTTTGTTCATGATGGGGAACATATGCCAAACTAAACCGTGTACTTAACTGATAAATCATTAACTCATGAGTGAACAGCTGTTTTTGTTAAAATTGTTCTCAAGGAATGCTTATAAGAGTGCTACGGGCTTTAAAGGCACATCCCAGTGATTTTGCATGTGTCGCTTAATATCTACAAAATGTATATAATTCATGTTACTGCTGATCTTTTCCCAAAGCAAGCAGTTGTATTTTAGAACTGCCATATCATTTTTTCCTCCCTTATATCCAGCCACTGCTTTCCATTCATTCCACTACGACATGAAAATAAACTTTCAGAGACTTTAAACTTTCTTCACAGCAGTATCTCATCACTGTAATAAAGTCGTCCACATTAGTTTTCCTAAAAGCAGCAGCACTGTTGTGTTTTGATGACTTGAAATTGGGCAGAGTAATGTGGTCCCACCACCAGAAAAGTTTCCTATGGAAACTTTTGCTTGACAGAGCCAGTCACTGGTTCTGTTGTTTATGAATTGTGATGACTTTGTTAGTCACAAAAGCAGAACATTACAAGGTGGCTGTTTCAACCAAAAAATCAAATTTGAAAATGGAGGGATTTTGTTTATATGTCTTGAAATCTTTAGTGCTCCTGAATGATTGGTAAAATCATGATTGGTACATGATTGTAAATGTAAAATTTGGTTAAATTGTAGTAAATATTCAAATCCATTGCATGGCCCTTTAAAGCTGCTCTGCTAGGCTAGTGCATGTTGTTAAATAATATTAAGAACTGTCAGTTATTTCTTACAGAAATTCATTGTGGTTTCACTGAACAGCACTATAGCAATTATAGGTCATCTGTCTGACATATGAACTGGAATTTAGGTGAACATATCATAAATCCAGCATCTTTAAAACTGCACAGTTATGTTTGTGGTAATTTGATGGCCATATGATATAATATTTTTGTTTTTTGTGTGTTTTTAAATAAACTCATGACATGTCAAATAGTCCCTAGTCTAAGAAGTATTCTTCTTTGTCCCATTGGTGTTTGCACTGCTGCAAGAACATGATGTCATGGAAATTCATTTGGATTGAGTGATGAGTTTTCAATTTGTGTTCTAAGTGATTAGTTGAAGTTTTTTTCTTTGAACTTTTTACAATTGGCCTTTTTTGCCATGTTTTTGGAATAAATCAAGTGAATTTGCTCAGGTTTCAAAGGGCTAAATGATTTATAGTCCTTGAATGTTTCATTTTCTTAATTTCTCAAAAAAAAAAAAAAAACTAGTGGCAGGAGTCTTGGCTTCAAGCTTTGTGTCAGTGAGCAGCTGCTGAGATGCGCGGTGGTGCATCAGAAATCATGACTACTCCCAGTACCTGCCAGCAGCAGAGCAGTGAGTTGGCCCTGCTGCCTGCGTAGGGCTGTGTGCTTTGTGCAGCTGAGGAGGATCTGAGGCCTGTGGCTGCTGCACTGCACACACACACACACACACACACACACACACACACACACTGTTTGTGCCCAAATCATAAAGTGTTCCACAGTGGGAGGAACACTGTGCTGTAAACCAGATGCTGCTTTACCCTCAGCAGCTCACCTGACACACCTGGGAATATGCTGAATTTCATTAATCATGAATAAACATGAACATTCATGGTAGACACAAAGCACTGTGAGCACTCCATCAGCACCAGATATTTAAAGGCCATTCTCTACGATTATTTATTACTGTATTTGTGAGCTGTCACATCATATTTATGTTCACATCCTTCCCCAGCGATTCTGCACAGGTGGCAAACTTGGAAAAGTATTCACACTGACTTTGATCTTTGAAGTCTGACAACTGCAGAAAATGTAATGGAGCAACTTTGATGCTGCAGCCACTGTCAGTGGCTGCAGCATTTGCTCAGATTTAACTGAGCTAATCTGATTGGTTTTGGCCCCCTAGATTGCAGAAGGCAGGGCCCACTCTGGAAATAGAATGAGCAAAGAATGGACTTGTGAAGTGAAACATGACTAGGAACCCTGAGGCTAATAAGGGTAATCATCCCAACTATCGGAAAGTGTCATGTGAACAATTTTCTCCTGGACAATAAAGAACTAAGCCACTAATCTTCAAAAACAAAAAAAAAGGCGGGTTTGACACTCTGCGTCGTTGCTGCAAATTTCTGAGGGGTTACAAACCAGGGTGTCACTTACAAAAATCCACATGTGAAATGCCTTTTCACATGTGATTGGTAATGTCAACTTACTGTTTTCACCTGACTTCAATTATTATGAACTAGAGTTGCCACATGTGAAAACAACAAGAAATCACACATGAAATAAACCACATGTGGTTTTGGAACACGTGTTTTTCATGTTGCTTTATCACATGTGAAATAATCAAGTGTGGTTGCAGATCACATGGAAAAACATGAACAGCAGACATGAAATTTGTGATTTCATGTGATTTGAATGTTTTTCACTGGTTTTTCACATGTGAAATAATGAAATCACATGTGGCTGTAGATCACATGTGTTCCAAAGCAACATGTGGTTTATTTCACTTGTGATTTCATGTATGATTTTTTTCGTTAGGGGTTGCCAAAAAAAAAAAAAAACATCCCACTCAGTCAACATTTCCATGACAAACAAAGGCTGAAGGAGTGACACAGCTAGCTTTTGTTTTATGAATCCAGCTAGCTGCAGCCCGTCCGGGAGGCAGCACATTCAGCGATTAACACTGAGCTTTTGCCAGCGAGCAGCAGCACAATGTGAGGAAACAGGCCACACATGACTTTGTGACGCACTTGCCAGGTGGCCGCGTAACCCTGAGCTGAAGTCACACTGGTGTTGTCCCGCAGTCGCCAGGACAGAGAGGAAGCTGGTGCTGGCTATCAAAACAAAAGTGTGGAGAAAGATCGGGGGAATAAGGCTTACAAATGTGGAAAAACATCAAGCAATCAGAAAGCTTGCAAAGGTTAAAGTATTTTAGTGCACACAGAAGAGACTCAGACCTGTTTCACTCCTTTCACTTTCTTCACTTTTCCTGCGGGATAGAGCAACAAGTACAGAAAGACAGTTTGTCTCTGTGCTTCATTGGATTTGTCCTCTGAATTCTAAAAACCTGGACTGAAACTGCTGCAAGGCCGTCCCTGGGCCCATTATTAAAGGGACTGTACATCTATTTTGAAAAATGTGATATTATTTTACTTCCCCCTAGCCCAGGGATAGGCAACCATGTGCCATGGTGAGCCGAGAGGCTTCAGGTTTTCATTCCAACCAAAAACTCCACCAGGTGATTTTACTTGACTTTACTTTAAAGCAGAGAGGAGGGACTAATCAGTGAAATCAGCTGGTGGAGTTTTTGGTTGGAGTGAAAACCTGCAGGCTCTCATGGTGAGCGCTTATACAAAAATGATCCATTATGGATGAAGTATCCATTAAAGTCTACAGTTCTCAATGCCTGGTCAGCTAATCATTCATTTGTTGGTACTGATAACCAACCTTGTCCATACCTCACAGATATGTGTCATTTTGGGTTCAGCTTCTGGGTGATTTATGATACTTATAGGATATGAAACAACACTCGCTGTACTAATTAGATCAAGAATGATAAATTGATGGCTCAGTGAAAATGTCTACAGCAGGTGCTTCATGTTGCCCCACAGGGCAACATGAAGAGTTGGGAGTTGTGAAATCCTCAGCGCACCTCACCCACCTGCACTCCCCACATAACTCGTCTCCACGCTCTGTGCCTGCAGATACTCCACTCGATAAGCGCTTCTTACCTTTCAGTGCCTCCTCTGTGCAGGAATGAGGAAGTTGGGTGGGGGGCCCTGTTAATAAGAAAAGGTAAGCCTTACCTTGCCACTAACCTTCAGCCCAAAGGAAGTCTGTGCTAATCCTTTGTTGGACTTAGCACACCTGAGAGACTCAGAAGTGGATTACCTTTGGTCTTGTCAGCTGTCTGTCTGGAAGGAACTGGACTCAGAAGCCTCTGAAACCCCCCACCCCCAAACGCCCCACTGTACCTTAGACAAACAAGGGCCCCATGGCTGCTCGCTTGTCAGTCACTGTGAAAGAATTTACGGTTTAGGAAGAAAAAGTGGCTTGAGGGGATTTTTCTCACTGTCACCCCCTCCCTCTTTTCCAGCCAGCCGTCAGCAGAGGATGTCGGCCTCCTGGGAGAGGCTGCAGGAACAAAGAAGATGTGAACAGGCCGTGCTGTGAGCGTCCCTGTCAGCCGGGGCTGCAGCTGAACAGCCGAAAAGCACACAATACTGACTTCTCCAGCATACTAAACATAAAAAGTTGTGTATCAAGTTAAAAAGATCAAAAGCGTTTGTTCAAGCCTTGTTGATTTTTTCGCCCAGGTTCAGCTGAGGTTTTGGCATTGTGGATGTGATTGTTTCCTTTCCTTTGGGTGTCTGGCAGGTTTCAGACGTGTTACTCATTGACAAAGAGTCCTTCAGGTCAGTTGTCAAGAGAAGCCAGAAGAACGATAAGAACGCCTTGTGCTGTTTTCAGAGCCTGAACTGTGGACTTAGTGGGGGTGTAGACATTATTTCAAAAGTCAAGGGGTGGAATGTTCAGTTTATTATTTGTTTATTTACTCATGAATTTATTTAGTATTTATTAATTTACATAAAATGAATCAACTTTTTCCCCTTTTTTCTCATAACTTCTTGCTAATTTCCCCAACTTTTTGCAAGAACTGAAGTGCATTCACTCTGGTTTAAAGGGTCAAAAAGGGTGCAAAAGCACCTGACGCCTTTCAAAAATATTTTAACCAAAAAGAAAAAAAAAACATGATGCAATAGGGATGAGGCATGGGTGTTAGCTATTTAGTAGCTGGGCCAGTCATTGTTTGGTAGAAAAAATGCCTCCATCCTCCCCTCTACATCGCAGTTCATTAGCATATTTGTGACATCAAAACAAGCCCATCATCTGCATGGACGTGTGTGTGTCGTCCTCGCTGAAATTCTCCTGTGAGGACGTGCAGGAAGGCCCAGAGGAAGGTGGCCTGCATGCCTCGCTGGTGAATTGAAACAAGTCTCATATGTAGCGGAGACTGATTAATCTTTAATCTCCTTCCTGTTGGAGACTCATCAACTGTTAGACCAACGTCAACAGCTCGGATTTACCATAGTGTACACAGGCTGTTTTATTCAGGTGGAGGTCAGTGGGCAGTTTGTAGGCACATTCCTGTGAAAGGTCAAAAATGTAAAAGGTGGATTCCAAATACACTATAATCTCTTCATGTTACCTTGTTGACCGTCTCACAGAGACCAATTTTTGGGAATATCCAGAGGTTTGACAAGAATGCCTCCTTTCACAAGAGAAGTTAAATACATTTCATTCATTTCTTTCTTTACACCGGTGCTCCTACAAAGAACAGCAAACATGGCCTCAGAGGAAAGACACGCTGCTTGGAGTGTTTACAGAAAAGCTGCAGTTGTGGGGGCAAAGAGGAAACAGGAGGTTTGGGAGACAGACGCTGAAAAGCAGGCACTTTTTATCAGCAGTGCACATGAACGTCTACTGATAAACATGGCTGAGGGGTGCCAGTGATCCTGATGACGCTTTGAGTTCTCCACTAGAGGATGTCACTGTTGTCTCATACTTGAGTATCTTCACTAATCCAGGACCAAAAAAGAACATATATGGGAATGGTCGTAAAGGTCAAAATCAGATGCTTATGCTTGCAAATGATGTGTGATGGCCGCCACACTGCCTGTTCCACACACCTTTTGTTTTGGATCACCTGATTTCTGGTTATCGAGTTTATGCACATTTTTGCAGTCACCATGCACACACATACAGTTAACAAATAAATGACAGGACACATAGGATTTTTGTTCATATGTTACACTCATAGTTTCATTAATATTTGACATTGCACAGTTTCTATTTGGTTGGCGTGCACGTTTTAGTTACTGGTTAATGTCAATACATTAAATCATTTGTTCTTTTGTCTTTTGAGTTACCTTTTAGTTCTTGGTGTGTGCTCCAGGCAGGAAAAGAGGAGTCTGTGGGTGCAGCTGGATGAAATCCCCTGATTGCGGTGATTGGGAGGAACCACCGGTGTTTCCCTCCAGGGGAGGGGAATCCCTCATTTCTATTTTGATTTTTTTTTGTTTGTTTGTTTGTTTAGATATTAAGTTGATCTTTATTGTGTAGTCTAATTTGTCGCTAGTTATTTTCTGTATTTTCTTAATAACCTGAACAGTTGTCTATTGCGTTTTGTTTTGTTTAGTTTTGTCTTGTTCTACCCCCCTTTTGTGTTTATTGGTCTGATCAGCCAGTATATCACCTTGTGTGTCTAGTTGTTAGGTCAGTTCATCTTTTGTTCAGCTCAGGTTAAGTTGCTATTCCATTGAGTTGAGTTCTGTTCAGTTGACCTCATTTTAGGGCCCAGTGTTAAATATATTTGCTTTTCTTTGTGTTATTGAATTAATTATGGATTCTTTTACTTTTTGGCTAAATAAATGCCTCTTTTTTTTCCAAAGTTAACTTGCGAGTCCTTGTCCTGCCTGCTTGGTCCCTCACATGATGAAAAATTAATGTATTAAATTAAAAATGTGATATTATTTCACTCCACAGCTGTTGTGTAGGACAGTAGTGGTGCTATTTTCCTCTCACTGAGCACGTTTACATGCACACCATATTCCTGTATTATTCAGAATATCCGCAATATTCCGGTTGTGCACGCGTCATGTAAACACGCACTGAACCCGATTAAGGTCATATTCCGGTTGGAGAGAATTCCGAATAAGACCCCTGGCATATGCCTGTTCCAATCGGAATACTGTGCCATGTAAACACCTTAATCGGAAAATGCCCCGTACCGTAATATTCAGTTACGTCTGCACATGCTCGATTCACAATGAATCCTGGGGCGTCTTTGTTGCTATGGTTACTGCAAACGGGGAGAACGACATGGCGAAAAGCAGCAAGAGTCAGCATTTTTGGAGTGAGGAGGAGACTGCAGTCTGCCTTCAGCTAATGAAAGACTTAAACATCATGGAGTATATTAATGGGAGAAAACAAAAATAGCGACAGCTTCTTCTTCTTCTTCTCCTTCTGTATTTCCGGCAGACCAGACGCCTAAATGCGTATTGCTGCCCCCTGCGGCTGAGTGTCACATTACATAAGAGAGCGGAATACGCTGAAACACGGGAATATGCAAAGTAACATGTAAACGGAATATTCCAGTTGCCGCAGCACAGTTACCTTAACCGGAATATTGACCCGAACCGGAATTTGGTGTGCATGTAAACGTAGTCATTGTTACTGAGTGCTGGATACTGGCTGGATGCTCCAAATGCTAACTGTTAGCCTCCTGCCACTGAGCTGGACTTCCCCCCAGCTAACATTCTGAAAAATAATTGCTTTCAGCCCTGCATAGCCATTTATAAAATGTTTTCTAAATGTGTAACCAATATAAATTGTGTGGAGGGGAGGTCATTCATCTAAATTGTGAATATGTATAATTACAGGCCTCCATAAATCAGGGGGGTGATCAGTTCCCAGATAACACACATACTGTATGTGGGACTAATGTACGCTGTAGATCTAAGATTGTAAATCGTCTAAACATCAGAAAAAACAATCCCTCCATTTTCAAATTTGAATTTTGGTTGAAACAGCCACCTTGTAATGTTCTGCTTCTGCAGTGAACATTTCTAAATCTCTGAGCTAATAATTGGTTGTGTAAAGCAAACATTTCCTGGGCACTATTTTACAGTGGAGAAACCATTTCACGCCTGTCCCGACTTTCTTGCGGTGAGGGAATACTGCTGTGAGGAATGTTTGAAGTCTCTGACAGTTCATTTTCACATCATAGTGGAATGAATGAAATACAGTGACTGAATAAAAAGTTGGGAAAATGATGTCAGAGTTAAAATGTGACTGCTTGCTTCAGGAAAGATTACCAAAATCCAAAGTGTTGTGTCGATATTAACACTAAACATGCAAAATCACTGGTATGGTCCTTTAAAGTTCCTACCAGTCACCAGTTGAGCTTAACAAAGGTCAAAGATTATTTATTACCTTTTTATGGGAAGCGATAATTGGAACTTCATTGTCCCTAGGGACCCTGTGTTGGGTCCAAAAGATCAGATCAGGTTTCCACAAGCTGCTCAACAGCTCACCGGCTAAACTCCAGGCCCATGCACCAGTCACTGTCTTTATCCGTTGCATAGATTCTTAAAACCACAGTGTTTACCACTTCAGTTTGAGCTCCGCAGTCAATCATCCATATCATAGAGAAAAAAGAAAAAGAAAAGGAAAACAGAAGGAAAAAAAAAACAACGGGAAAAAATACAGGCAACAGGATACACATGGCCATGATAGCTGGTAGGATCCAGGAAATGGAGAGAGAAGGAGAGGAAGGAGGATGGATTTGGATCACAGCTGTGTTCAGATTGAGAAATTCCTGTTTTGAAGAAACACAGAGGGGCAATTTGTTGCTCTCTCCCTGGGCTGTGAAGGGCGGAAGAGCACGCTTTGCCACAGCGAGGTTTAAGTGCAGTTGTGGTGTCACTGGAGCCGTGCACTCAGCAACTTAGCCATCACTGGTCCTTGTGCTTGTTTTGCCACTGGACCTCAAGAGTGCAAATGAGTGGCTTCCAAATTGTCAGTAAAAATGCTCTGGTGCCCACAAGTCATACAGCTAAAAAGCTCATGTCTTCTGCTGTTACTTGTGTGACGCTGTGTTGTCTTTGTGTTTTGTGACAGTATTGAAAGGAAAAGCAAGCAAAGACCCTCTCCTGATTTCCAGTAACTGTTGGCAGGAGTCCCGCACCAAGTTACAGGAATGTGTTTGTCAAAAAGTTGACCTCGACTCTTATTTCCCACAGTGAGCAGCCTGTAAACCTGTTAGATCTCACCTCTACACAAATAAATGAAATCCTTACAGGCTGTGAGAGGCTAACACGCAGAAGAAAAGCTTTAGTTTACTTTGACACAGTTCGTCACCTCCAGAGCCTCTTACTGCCATCAGCAGCCAACTAGTTTACTCATTAAACTGAATACTGAAATTTGCATATATATTTGCAAATATTATCTTTAGTCCAGTCAAACATTTATGAGTGTGAATGAAATATGGCAGCTAATACCAACGAAAAGGTCAACATCACCGGCAGCAGTAACAATGCACCTTTCTGTTACACTCTTTCAAATGCACACACACACACACACACACACACACACACCGCGTAACACCCACCAAGGCTGAGTCCTGACCGCAGTGTCCCAGGTTCAAATCTGAGCCAACTCACTCTCTCTCTCTCTCTCTCTCTCTCTCTCTCTTTCCTTTATCTCTCTACGGTGGCTGTCAAATAATAATAACAAAAAAAGCAGAAATACAAAAAGAAAAGTGCTCAAGTCACTTCATAAATTTAGCTCCACTTGAATTGTCAGGTATAACATTTTATAATATTGACACAGAAATAAATGTCCTGTACCACTGTCCATTCAAATAAATGTGTCTCTGATGTAGATGATGTAGTATGCGCAGGAAAAAAAAAACAACTTTCAGAATGTTCAAGATTAAAGTCAGAAATTTACGAGAGAAAAACCTTGTATTTTCTCTGAGATTAAACTGGTAAATGTATGAGAAAAAATGTACAAATTTATGAGGAAACCCCCCCCCCAAAAATTCTGAGATTACACTGTGTTCCAACTTATTATGCAATTTGGTTTTTCAGTACCATAAACATTTAATTTTTTGTTTTCAATTAAACTCATGGCTGGTATTGTGTCTTAGGTCTCTTTGGGTCACTGAAATCAATCTCAGACACCTGTGATGATTAGTTTGCCAGGTGGGCCCAATTAAAGGAAAACTACTTAAGTAAGATGTCCCACACTATTAAGCAGCCACAGGTTTCAAGCACCATGGGGAAGAGAAAAGATCTATCTACTGCTGAAAAACGTGAAATAGTGCAATGCCTTGGAAAAGGCATGAAAACATTGGACATTTCTCGCAAACTTAAGCGAGATCATCGCACTGTTAAAAGATTTGTGTCTGATTCAGAGCACAGACGGGTTCGCTCAGATAAAGGCATAATTAAGAGGGTTTCTGCCAAACAAATCCATAGGATCAAGAGAGCAGCTGCTAAAATGCCTTTACAGACCAGCAAACAGGTATTTGAAGCTGCTGGTGCCTCTGGAATCCCGCGAACCTCTCGGTGTAGGATCCTCCAGAGGCTTGCAGTTGTGAAAAAACCTTCTATTCAGCC
>OMLB01028956.1:0-11050 GCA_900302555.1 Myripristis jacobus | reverse complement strand
TGAATCAAGTTTTGACATGAATGGGGATGTTTTTGAACCAATTACTTTTCTACAAGGAACTCATTGACTCCCCTTCATTCTGGCAACCTGGGGCCGGATTCTCTAAAAAGTTCTTACTAATAATCTTAGTAAGAGGAAAAAATCAGAAGTTCATAAGAATGTTCTCAAGTGCTATTCCCCATTATTTTCTTAAGAACTACACATTATCTTGCGAACTTCTTGATTTTTCCACTCACGAACTTCGCAACTATCTACCTTTATGTAAACTTTATGTATCTTTTGTTTGTGAATTCAAAAATATCTTAAGATTCTTCTTAAACCCAAATATCAGAAAAAAGTGGAACTTAAGAGGAAATTTAATCGTAAGATCCTTTAGAGAATCCGGCCCCTGGTCCAGCTCCATGTACAGGAGACCTTCTACATATAATTCAAATAACTGTGGCAACTCCAACTAACCCCCTTCATTTGTTTACCTTAATTGGCATAGCAGAGGAAACTGGCAGCTTGTGTACGTTTCTACTTGAACAATCCAGTGAACATTTCTGGCCTCCCTCACCAAATGCACTAAGTCTCTGCGGGAACTCACACACATCAATGAAGCACCGTGCCTGCGCTGGCTTAGACTTTTTGGGAAAGAGAGGCGCTCAGTTAAATGTTTCCACTGCTGCGATGCAGGTGAATGAGGGTGCATCATTTCACTCAAAACCTGTGCAGTCCACTGTGCTGACACAACACCTTTAATTACATGACCAGTTTACATTGCTGCAGAATTTCTTTTTGATTCATCATTGGTCAGAAAATAACTTGAGTAAGGTTTTTATACAATAGATCATTGTCCAGTGGACTGTGTTGAATTCTGTAATCTGTGTGATTTTCATTATTAACTTAACCACAAATTATTTTTCATGTGACTCTGGTTGACATCCTGGTTGACTAAATGCAGATCACCGGGTTATACTGTTTGGACTTTCAACACAGGGAGTTTGTTACATACATACAAAAAGATTTGGTATTATGAGTTCATGTAGCATAAAGCACTAATTTTAGACTAACAAGGAAACTTATTTCAGTTTGGTGAGTATAAATCAGCATTATGGGACAACGTTGTTTCTGATGACCAGTTTATTACAGTATAGCAATCACACGCTGCTTATACAAGCTACAAAAACCTCTGAATATAATTCAATCATTGTCAATCACTTTGAAACTCATCAACCGTCTCAATACCAGACAAATGCACAAAATCTAATGCAGCACAGACATTCTTTTAGACATACATGATATCAAAGTTACATAATTATGTTTTTAAGACATCTATAGAAATGTGTAAAAATCTCATAAAGCAGTTTGCCAGTAGTAATAAAAATATCGACTGAATGCTAGAAATGTGAACAGAGCAGCCATTTACAATGGTCACCATGGCAATGCTATTACAAAGTATGGACGATATAACTTACTTACATATTTCACATTTAATCAAAGACTGGTATGGGAAAAATAAATGCACCAACTGACAGCATCTATCCAGATAAAGCATGGATAAAAAGTGGTTGGCATTGCAGCAACATACAGGGTTAACTTCACTTTCAGTCAATTCAGGTAGTGGGATGTTTGTCCAAATCAAAAAATATATATAATATAGATGTCGTAATGTAATATAATATACATTACACATGCAATGTTGGGTTAAATTGCAAAATTTCAATGAAAGTCATCAGTCGGTCAATAGTTCAAGAATACAGATATTATTAAATCTATTATTATATACAAAAATAGAGGGCATTGTTTTCTAGAAATAACTTTCTAAGAATGAGCAATTTTATTTGTCATGAACCTCATTTAATTATGCATTATGAAAATATATGCAACCTATAAATAAGTCTCTAAGAATGCCTCATGAATCATCATGAATTGACATGTTGAAATGAATAAACTGAAAGTGAATTCAACCCAGCCCCCTGTCAGCTGTTCGATCGCTACAAACTGATAGGCAAAAGGTTAACTAACTGATTGTCAGGCTGGTTTTTAGGCGGCTGGTCCCGTTGTCATTCTAACACAAGACACTTTGATGTTAGTACGCACTTTACACAAAAGGCTGATGAAGAGGAGGAGGAGCGCGTCACTAAAACTGGCATGACGATCAACTCCTCCTTGTTTCCACAGGCACCAGACTCTGGCCAGCAGGGACTGTCAGGGTCCACTGAGCACACACACACACACACACACACACATACACACTCACGCACACAATCACATATTACCATATGCACACTCATGCAAGCACACACATGCACTCACATTCACACATGCACATAAGTGTTTTTTTTTAATCTGATCTAGTTCTCTTTCCAACATTGGCATATGCGTCTTTCATTGTTAGTAGCGCATCTTTTATATAGCATCTGGAATATAATAATAGGAATAAGAAAAATAATACAAATAAGGATACTATATTTTACAGAGTCTTGACTGTCTCCCTCGCCAATACTTCAACTGCTCTTTTAATGCGCAAATGAGTCAGGACAAATACAAGGTTTGAAAAAAACATATTTCTTCTGATGTCTAGGTAAGTATCGCTACAGTAAAAATGTGTCTGTGTGAGTGTGTGTGTGTGTGTGTGAGTGTACTGAAGGGAACTGAGGTGCCTTATAGGTTGCTGAAGAGCTCATTTTTCTTGGTCCAGTCCATGGGCGGGGCTCTCTTGTTGGAGCGTTTCTGGTGAGCGCGCTCTTTGACCTGCTGCAGCGTCAGGTTCAGGGCTGGGATGGTGTCTGGGATCATCTGCTCAGACTCCTACACCATGAGGGAAAAAGGACATAAAGAGAAAAAAAAACAGTAAGAGTTTTGCATTTAATTGTTCAACACAATTCAGCCATTCAGGAGAAGCAGCAAGCTTCAAGACCCCCTCCACTCAGAAATCATACCTCAGGAGGGGTGTTAGTGGGCGGGGTTGTGAGTGAGGTGTTGGAGGAGGCGTTGGATGGAGACGGGCTGACTGACAGCTTGGAGTCCCTCTCTGCCTCTTTGGCCACTCTACCGTTCACCTGGAAGCAGAGACACTCATCACTCAACACTCATTAACTCATTAATCACATTACCTGAGAGATTACAAGGGAAATCATACACTTCATTAGGACTGGCCTTGTAGTGACGCCGGTGAAACCCTCACTAACAAACGGTGGCGGACACACACACTCACTTAATGCTGGACGCCCTCTTTTTCCAGCTTTGGTGCAGTACTGTCGCTAACCACAGGGAGGCAGCCTTGCCTGTGAGTTCACATTCACGTCTCAAGTCTTTAAAGTGACATCATCAACAGTTTGAGCGTTGTTAGACAGGCCCTTTCCAGCACACAGCTGCTTTAAAGGCCAAAATGGGAGAGACGGCGTGTTCCTGCTGAGTGAAACAGGTACAGCTGCGCATTCAGACTTCATTTTAACCGGGAAACTTGCGACTGGTGGATTTACAGTAATCACTTGTCACTTCATTGAATAAGCACTTACGGAGCGTTTAGCGATTTGAATGCGGTGATAAGGTCACGGGAGACAACCTTTAACTCTCCGCAGGCTGAGTGGAAGCAGCTGCAGCTTACTGAGCATAAGCCAGCCAGACCAGTCGGCTGAAGGAATTAAAGGCGACTCTGGCTGTCCTTTGAGAACAGCATCTCTCGTCTCCGGGACACCTTCTGCCTGACCTTTCACCCTTCCTCACGGCTTCAGCCCTTTAACTAGAATGTGTTGCGCAACAAAACACAGAACAGTGAACCTTGTTGCTATATACACTCTGAGTGATCAGAGGCTTGTGTCGGGCTTCATTTTGCATATTTGGCACACTGCCCAAGCTGTATGGAGCCACGGTATGCAAAGCAGTTTCTTTTCTGGTGTCTTGATACAGGCCTCAAGTCAACTCATCTTGTCAACACTGATTTAGATAGAGTCGGTTCACCTGAGACTCCTGCAGAATACACTCTGGAAACCTGAGACACCCTCTAAAACAGCGAGCACCCCGTGACACCACAGATAACAATAAGGACAGCTTTGGTATCTCTGCATTTAGAAAGTACATTTTGCTGTACATTCATGTTTTTTTAACAGTGTACATGGAACTGCAACTATGCAAGTGTGTACTGTGGCTGGTGCGCCCCTTTGGGATTATGCCCAAATACTTGAGCAGGATTAACATGATGCTGCTACATTCTCTATGCTTCATCTCAGTGTGTGGCTTCCAGCCTCAAACTGTACCCCAAAATCACCCCCTACTTCACATCATGGATGATTTTTATTTCTAATAAAGAGCCTACTCATGATCTGAGTCAAACAGTTTCAAATAATTCAGCGCTAGTGGAGGACCAGCTGGGTGGGGTTTTCTCCACAGAACCAGACAATGACAGTTTAGACAATCACAGGAAGTAATGTTTGAACATCGATTCAGTACGCCACTCCATGATTAATAACGTACCTCACCGACATCTCAGTTCTCTGATGTGGTAAACCCCACCCAACTGGTATGCCAAGCAGCTTAAACAAAGTCCGCGCATTATGTGCAAACACGGTTTGACCCTGCCAAGCTTGGTGGTTTTCTACACCAAACTAAGAGCCACAGAGTATCGGAGCAGGAGGCTGAACTGTTACTGACCTGCACTCAGCCAGGAAGGAGAGACTACATCTGTGAAGAGGGAAGTCGTCGCTGTGGGAGACCGACAGCTCTTCCCGCACTTCAAAGTTAAAACCCCACTCGTAGTTTCGCCCAAGTGATTTCACAGCCAAATTATAACCCAGTAGAGTTTATCCAGAAAATGTAAAGCTCTCTCTCTCTCTTGCTGTGAGATATTTGCAGTTGGTGAACCTTACCTTCTCCTCCATGTCTCCATTAATGACAGGCTCAGGCAGTGGACCTGTAAGCAGGAAAAAAGCACAGTGATCAACCATGGACTCTTCAAACACTCTTCCCCTTCAAAAGAAAAATAATTACCTCTACCTCTGCTTGGAAAGAAAGCACACACACAATTTTGGATGAAAACACACCAGCAGTCCCACTTACAAGTCTCCATGGTACAGTATGATCGCCTGGCAGAACTATCCTGGGTGCTTCCCACTGAGCTGAATGTATCATGATACGACCCTTCAGTCCCACTTTACGCCAGTCTGCTCCGCTTGCAGGCCCTGAACCATCAGAGCAGAGAGATCCACTCTGCTAGATCAAGAGTCTTCCCACAGCTCACCTTTCATTTCACCAAAACCTACTCGGTTACATAGCGCAGGTATGCGCAGGTCATCTATTATTCACACAGGGTTCATCTTCACCGAGATGTTCACTGACCCATCTCAGCTGCTTCCTCTGGTCCACTACCTACCGACAGCCCAGCCCCCAGCCAATCCACACACCTTCACACCTGCCTATCAAACAGCTACGGTTTTCCAACAGCCTTTTAGTCATGAAATGCATGTACAGTTAGATTTCCATTACTTTACTCCACAAAATGCTTCTATCTCACTTCAAAAGGTTCACAGTGCCCACAAGACGCCTGAGGCCCTCCATCATCCAAGGACCGACATAGCTCCTACCTTCCATTCCTCTGATTCCTCTGCACAGATGCGGAGCTGTTTGTTTGTACTGATGACCTGTTATCGCTGTAGGGTAGCAGCTGGTCCTTCAGTGCTAATCTGAGAGCCGGGTCCACCTCGGGTCTCTGCTTGCTGTGTGTGTGTGATTGTGCCCTGACTCTGAGAGGAGCCTCTCCAAGCCCCAGCACAGCTCCAGCCTCGGGCTGAGAGGCCACTTGGAGCCAGCGCCTTGGAAACCAAACAAAGGTGCTGGCCAGCATGGGTGGTGAGAGGGAGGTGGTGTGTGTGTGTGTGTGTGTGTGTGTTGAAGTTAAGAGTCACTGTAGGCAGGTGCCCTCTGAGTGGGCAGCACATGAAGTACAGTTTGTTACCTGGGCAACACCTCAGTGGAATCTCCCCTGCGGGGTATTTTATTTTTTAAATCCCGGATTGGAGACCCAGTGTGGAACCACGACTGTAACAGCCCAGGAAATGACATGAGAACGGCACTTGGTTCAGCGAAATGAACTCAGTTCCTCTTTACTATAAACTCCTCCATGAGGCAAGAGTGCACACACCGAGTATGTCGCCCATGGGTGCCATCACCCGCGGAGACGGCTAATTTACTCATAATCATCTGGAAGCAATTCTGCCAGGTTTTCAAAACCATTAAGCCTGTGTTAGAAAATCTCAGATATGCACAATCTCAATGAGAATAAAAACCAAAAACACACACATTTCCTCCTTAAAAGTTTACTTTGTGTAATGATACACAAATACACTCCCTTTTCCTCTCTCATTCTGACTAACACTTCTGTCCCGGATACGGAGGGCAGCATTGTGCCCCAATGCTTCAACTGTTGCCATGCCGACAGCTGGCAGCACGATGTTCATAAGAGAGCTTTGCTGGTGCAGAGTGGCACTCAGATGCCCAGCCAAGCTTTGGACACACACTGCTCGCCTGAGGATCAACGAGTGTTACTTTGGAAGCCGGACTCTGAAGTGAAGCCCCTCAAACACTGAAACCAAATCACATCCTGGAGCTCCCCCTGGGGACCATCATCAGCACAACAGCTCAGCTGGCAGCAAGTGGGCAGCACGGTGCTTTGGGACAAGGGGTTTGACTTGCGACCATGGAAATGTTATTCTATCACAGCCTGTGATGTGCATTTGTGATGTGCATAAGCAGAGTGGAGAACAAGCCAAAGACAGAGTGAGTTTCCTTTTTCAGGTTGTTTCATCTGAGTGAATAATTCACAGGAGGTGTACAAGCTCAAAACTATGCAGTATTTCATCAGATAAAAATGATATGTGATAAAAAAAACAAATGAGAGTAATCAGAATAAACAGACATGAAAATACATTTGTAGAAATATTTTTGTATAGTACAAAATATGGCTTCAGTCATCTCCAAATGCATTTTCAAATCCATTTTGCCAATGGATCAGCACAGTGAGGTATATATTAAAAAGCAGAAAGGAACGTGAGGTTCTGTTTCACTTTTTACATCTACAACCATTTGAATTTTCCTTTGCAGCACATCATGTCTTTGGTAATGAAATGCCTCATGCTTTCTTGGAGAGTGCAAAAGCATAAAGTAAAATTCAGTTATCATTTTGACCCCATTATGGCATAATCAAATGAAACCATATCTATAGCATACTATATCTAGAGTTCGATAAAATATTGGAATTTTTCAACTGACATTAACCTTCGAATAAAGCGCATCATTAAGAATACAAACCTCTGTTTAAACGAAACGTCAGTACTTGTATGTGAGATGGCAAATGCAAATTACATTACTGAATCTGGCTTTTCATTTGGAGACGATATTTGCACAAATGAGTAGCAAATGCAGGATTCCACTGCCATTTTACAAATTTCATTTCCTTTTCTTTTACGCATCTATTTGTATATTTTCTTTCCCTGTAGATGCTCAAATGTATCTTATGACCCCTTGCGGTGTCTTGACCCTCAGGTTGAGACCCCCTGATGTAGGAGACCACCCTTCAAACAGAGGAAACAAATCCCCATGTCAAGCTGTTTATCTTTGAACAAATCACTTAATCTCTAAAAGCTCCGTGGCTGTTATTCTGTGGCCGACTCTGACCTCTGACCTCTGTGCGGAGGTGGGAAAGCAAACAGAAGTTCCCTGGATCAATAATATGCCGCGTTATTATTATTAATTTTTTGTTCGACTGGGAAATTCCGATGCGCTCTTTAACCTGAGTGAGAAAGAACCGTGTGTTTAAACCCTCACACTTTCCAAACAACACTATTATTCATGGATGCACTCTGGCGCCCATCTATCTGATCTGGTCTATTTGTGTCTAAAAGATTAACTTTCTCCCCCGAGGACCGACACCAGGGGACAGGAAGTTGATGAGCTCAGAGCCTCAGTTTGCCTCTATCTGTCTGTGTTTCTTGGCAGAAACAGAAAGAGGTGCAATAGAATGAGATATGAATGAGAGAGAGAGAGAGAGGAAAATGGGAAAAGAAATGGAGAGGGAGAGCTGAGCAAACTGCGTGACAGACTTTTAATGTGCGGCTGTTTACCAATGAAGTGGAAATGAGGGGAGAGAGGAGAGGAGAGGAGAGGGAGAGCAGAAGGGGCGGCTGTCACATCTCACAGACTTCTGATGAGGCCTGTAACAGACACTGTTAAAGGAGAGCGAACGCACAGTGAGTCATTACGAGCTAATTGCGGCCATCCACGCAGCTCTTGCCAGACAATTGCGGTGTGAAAAGCAAGCGGCGCGTCTGACAGTGATTGCGGAAGAGGCTGCGCGTCTGTGGTCTCACCGACGAGGTGGTCCACGGCGGGGGCCACTCGGCACTTCTTGAAGAAGCTGTCCGTCTCCGGGTCCACCACCAGCAGACGCGTCTCGTCCCCGCCCGCTTTGATGGCAGCCACGACTTGCGAGTGCGTCTTCCCCTCCACCGGCACACCGTTCACCTGCAGCGGAGGGGGAGGGCGAGACGAAGACGAAAAGAGTTCAGATGAGGCCTAACCAGAGGAAATATGTCAAGGTTCAAATCAGTTGCTATTTTTTTCTTCTTTGATATGTCTGTCATTGTTCCCACACAGAGAAGTGAACAAAATGTTTATCACTGTCAGGATTCCATTCTTAATATTATCACTTTGTCTGCCAGCAGTTCCAGGACGGGATATCCTGTATGTCCACACACACACACACACACACACACACACAAAACACACACACTGTCCTGTTGCTATCCCCGTTGAGCAGTTCCAGGTTACATAAGAATCCACATAACACACTTAATACCTTACTGCTCGGGCTGCAGCTAGTGATCATTTTCACTGTCAATTAGTCTTTTCATCATTTTTTTCAATCAATCAAATGATCATTTACTCTGTAAAGACTCTAAAAAACTAACGACAAAACCTCAGTTGAAGCTAGCACAGCCCACAGTGATGTTTTCACATTGCTTTCTTAGTCTGAGCAGAGGTAAAAAAAAAAAATCCAGAGTATTAATTCTGTGGTGATAATAATGGAAAAAATTACATCTTTTAGTGATCTTCGTGAAGCAGTAATCAGGAAATGTCTGATGCTGTTTTCTTGATAAATGTCTTAAATGATTAATTCATTATCCATGAGTCATTTCTACACTATTTACAGCCTCTGTCAATATATTTTCTCATCACAATCTTTTTTATTTCACCTAGTTGTTTAGATCATCTCTCATCACTCATGTTTGCCTCCTACTTGGCATTTCATTGCCTCACACTCTTGCCAGCTGTGAGGAGCTTCAGCGCACAACACACACTTGATCTATCTCCGAGTGTCATGTGGTCCTGAGACCAGCTGAGCATTCTGGGATAAAATCACCATGGGAAAGCACGTGTGAAATGTCTGTGGGGGTGTGTATATATGTGTGTGTGTGTGTGTGTGTGTGTGTGTTTAGGTCATAGGGTGGACCTGCACGTCTCACAGCCAGTCTCACAGAGGAAGCAGGACAATAGCAGCTTGCTCAGTAACAGCAGTAACAATGGCTGTCTGCCTCACACAAAGCCCTGCTCCTCAGTGGGTGGTGAGGCTGTATGGGGCCCTCTGGGGGACTGCGAAGCCCTCTCTGCTCTCTCTCTCTCTCTCTCACACACACACACACACACACTCTGACTCCTTCTTTTTACTCCTTCCTCTCCTTGCTCTTCTTTCCCTCACTCCTCCTTATTTCTCCTCCTTTCTTACAGTTTCTCTGTCCTCTCCTGCTCGCCCTCCCCCCTCCTCTCTCCGCCTGCGGTAGCCTCCACATTCACTCCGGGCCCTGAGTTAGTCATTCACTCAACAGAGACCGGTGACACACTCCGATGTCACGACATTCTGTTCTGATGCCAATGCCAGTACAATTTCATGATTCTCGATGCCTGACGTTGGAGGTGGGTGATTTATTAATATTATAGCAATGTCATGTTTTAAGACAAGATGTCGTCTAAGATTTTAGATGTCATTCTCGTTCACATTTTTGAACATCTTTTATGTTTGGGGTCAATTTGACCCCTGCAGTTTAAACTTCCACAAAATTATTATAACTAAAATTGTTATCAAAGTTTATGTGTCAGGTACTTTATGTTTCTTTGTTGATTACCTAAATAGCCCTTTAAATAAAACATAACTCCCCCCCACCCCCACTTATACATCCAGTATTCCTGTTACGCGACAATGGAAAAATATGCAAATCACCATAAAATCTCACTGGTTGACCTAAAATTGGAAAGAAATATTAATTTTTGGTGTTTTAATGGCTTTATATTATTCCTAAGTACAGATTTTTGTTATTTATAACCAATGCGTTACAAATTGTGAACAGGACATTGAAAACATATCATCATGTCAATTTCGTGTTTACCTGGTAGTGCCCATTACATTAGGAAAACTCATTAAATATGAAGCCAAAAAAAAAGATTTGAATCATTCATTTAGAGACGTTAAACATTGGCTGGGGCCCCAAACATAATAGGAGGGTTAAAATATGCCACAGTTTTGAATTCATGCTCACTTTCATTGCAGCACCAGTTTGCAGGGATGCTAGTGAGCCAGATGCTTGCCTCTTCTTTTGGATTCCAAGTGTCGTAAAAAAAAACAAAAAAAGGCATGGATGCGTTGCGTTCAGTGCACCAGGTTTCAGCTGCAGTTGCATCATTTCGACCGTGTGCACTCCGCTGGCTTTGTCTGATATGAAGCAGGCGTTGGGGGGCACAGTGGTTTGCTGTAGCCTCAGGGGATCTGCTGCTTGATCACTATCAAATACTCCCCCTCCCCTCACCTCTTGTTTGACTTAACTACAGCTTTTTAAAGTCATACCCCACTCAGGAGCACACACACACACACACACACACAGGGTCACAACAGAAAGGCTTCCTGCTGTCAGCCACCCCACAACACTTAACAAAACAGCCCACCCCCCCATCACCGATGCTGGCTCCATCCCCTGCAGCTCTGCCTTTGTCTTTGCCGTGGCGGGGCAGAAGGCCTGCCGCT
>OMLB01028949.1:23961-46580 GCA_900302555.1 Myripristis jacobus | reverse complement strand
AAATAAATATCATCCAAATAGCAATTACTGTTCTTTAAGTTACTTTTAGGTCACTTCAAGTCAAAACTTTGAAGAATGGCTTATTAAATGAGCAATTTATTCCCCTTAAAGGACTTTATTAATACTCCTGTTTTGCCTCTGTTGTGGAATGATGTGAAAATTATGTTGCAGTTGTAATATTTACATCCAGTAACCTCCAAATTTAGATGCCTGTACTCTTAAAACAGATGTTAAGTAACTCGCAGGAGTGACTTGAATAAGCTGTCTAGCTCCTATATTGATTTCCTTATTTATATATGCAATGAAAATATATTTGTGTCCTAACAAAATGTAAGATAAAGTGATTCCAGTACATTTTAGTGCCATTTTAAGAGTTTTAAGCATATGATTATTATCAGGATAATATTGCAAATTGCAATTATTTTGGCCAAGATAATCATGGCATTAAATTTTCATATCATCCCATGCCTAGTTCAGTAAAATTACTTTGTAAAAAAAACATCAGAAACACCCTAACATCAAGCACCTGTGTGTCCCTGTGTCAGATCTGTTTGAGGCCTTGTCTGAGCTCATCATCCTGACGGCGAGCAGCTGCCTCCACGGGAAGGAGATCCGCAGCATGCTGGACGAGCATGTGGCCCAGCTCTACGCCGACCTGGACGGAGGATTCAGCCACGCAGCCTGGCTGCTCCCCGGCTGGCTGCCGCTGCCCAGCTTCCGGTAAGATGATCGGGCCAGCACAGCGGTCCACAGAGGTCTTGCATAACAGCAGAAAACTTGCAAAAATAGTCCGGTTATTTAAAGATTAACAACAGCAATGACGCTGAATGCTTAGACAAAGTAGTTGAGATGTGGCGTTTATCTCCTGCTTTGGGCAGGCGGAGAGACAGAGCTCACAGAGAGATCAAGAACATCTTCTTCAAAGTGATTCAGAAGCGCCGGAGCTCCGGGAGGAAAGAGGACGACATCCTGCAGACCCTCATCGATGCCACCTACAAGTAAGATGACTTCAGTCACCCCACTGTCTCCTGACAGAAAGCCAGTCAGATGTTCAAGATCTCTCCCTTCCCTCCACAGAGACGGACATCCACTGAATGATAATGAGATAGCTGGGATGCTGATTGGTCTCCTCTTGGCGGGACAGCACACTTCCTCCACCACCAGCGCCTGGATGGGTTTCTTCATGGCCCGGGACAAGACTCTGCAGAAGCGCTGCTACGCCGAGCAGAAGACCGTGTGTGGGGAGGACCTGCCTCCGCTCGACTTCGATCAGGTAGGGATCGTCCACAGACCTGGGTGAGCTCAGTGAGGCTCATATGTGATGGAGAACACACCCAAGAACGTCGACCATTAGTGTTTCAATATTATATCTGAACAAACTTAGTGTCTAGAAAAGGACAACTCTCAGAATATTGCTAAACAGTGTTGCTTAGTCAATCCAGGTGAAAGCTGAAACACCTTGAGAGGCGTTTCTGTTTGTGTGAAATAAGTAATGAATGATGTTTCTAGGATGTTATTTTGCTTTTACAATGTACCATGAAAGACTGTATCACCCAGTGCTGATGGGTTCTCTGGTGTCCTCCTCAGCTGAAGGATCTCAGCTTGCTGGAGCGCTGTTTGAAGGAGACTCTGCGGCTCCGCCCCCCCATCATGACCATGATGAGAATGGCCCGCTCTCCTCAGGTAAATACATCTCCATCTGGTCAGCTTTAGATGTGAATTGCATTGGATTTTATGTACTTTCATCATAGCCTGGAGGAGGAATATCTGGCACTGAATCATATCCAGTTATATTTCAGAAGCTGTTTCTCTCTAGTTTTGAATATTTGAAGTTAACAAGAAAATTAAACTCTTCCGCATCCAAAGTCCAACTCCAGTTTTCCTGACATTTGTCAACATCTTTTCCTCTCGCAGCAAATTGCTAATCACTATTTCCATTTGTTGCAGCAGCCTTTTAAATATTCTCCATGTGCTCTCCCTTGTTCTGTCAGACTGCAGCGGGTTACACCATCCCAGTGGGCCACCAGGTGTGTGTGTCTCCCACCGTCAACCACCGTCTGTCCGACACCTGGGCCGAGAGGATGGAGTTCAACCCCGACCGCTATCTGAACGACAACCCTGCTGCCGGGGAGAAGTTTGCCTATGTGCCCTTCGGAGCCGGTGAGAAGAACGAGTGCACTGAATACTTTCGTACTGTTTTTCAGTGCAATCACTTTTAAAGAAAAGTGAAACTGCTGTGATCTAGCCCTACTTTGGATTTATGTAGTTTAAACAAGCTTTTCAAAATACTTTTCTACCTGATACTTCTATAGTGTAACATGGCTGGTGTACACAGTCATTTTAAACTTTAATTTGGCTCACCACTTGTCTGTCCAGCTGTAAGACATTTCCACATGTCAGCAAACAGATCAGCGTTGAAAGGGCCACTGAGTTACTTGGCGTATCAAATACATCAAGTTGGGTTAAACCACATCCAAACTGTTCCGTTGTTAATTCTTGCTCTTTATCCCTCCAGGCCGTCACCGTTGCATCGGGGAGAACTTCGCCTACGTGCAGATCAAGACCATCTGGTCCACCATGCTGCGCTTGTACGACTTTGACCTGGTGGACGGCTACTTCCCCACAATCAACTACACCACCATGATTCACACCCCCCATAACCCCATCATCAGATACAAGAGGAGAAAACAGTGAGAGACTGGAGCAAAGACTGGAGGGAACAAAACACAGAGACACCGAGTGCAGAAATAAAGCTGCAGCGTCTTTGGACTTGAAATTGTGAAATTTAGATGAATGCACTTTTTTCTGTCTACCTGTCCGGAGGTCAAACCTTTAACTTTTGGTGCTGATCTTCCTTTATCTAGTCAGTTTGATGTCCAGCCCATTTTCCTTAATATCAGCATAATACTGACCTTTTAGAAATGGGTGTTTCAAGAACAAAGGACACTGACTGTATGGATCTGATTTCACAGCTTGGTGTGTCAGTGATATTCATATTCACAAAGTGAATTCTTTAAAAAATGGACAGGTTTGTAGTGCCTTGATGGGAAATTTCTGTTGACTGGATCAACTTTTTTAAACTGGCTTATTGTAAGCTGGTGCCCTTCTACTGCATAGTGGATTTATTTTCAGTTTATTTTGTCCTTTGATATTGTTTGGCTCTTCAGTTCCACTGTCTATACAAGGAAAAACTTAAACTAGTCATTACAGTGACCACATGCCTTTTCTCATGTAAGATATTAACCATTCCCAATTGCTTTGCCCTTAAAGTTTAGATTTTATGTTTTAGAAAAAGTGTATTATGATTTTGTTGTAAAAGAGACCCAGTAAATTTCTTATCTGACCATCACTTAAACCACTGGAAGAAAATGCACTCAAATTTTTCAAATATTATAGTCCTCTTTATTTCAGTTTTTGACAAAATACCCAGAAAATTGAAAGCTCCTACGCTTTACAAAAATACGTTCTCTACAAATGTAGTCTGTCTGAGAAACCGGCCTAAACATAACACAGTGTAGTGTGTATTATCCAGTAGCAGCCTCCTTAACAATAAACCCAAACAAACATTCTCTACATATGTTCCACCCATACAACAACACATACATATAAATTAATCACGGGGTTTTAAATTAGCATTTGACAAATATACATGATTG
The DNA here is from genome assembly GCA_900302555.1 of Myripristis jacobus. Classification (NCBI taxonomy): domain Eukaryota; kingdom Metazoa; phylum Chordata; class Actinopteri; order Holocentriformes; family Holocentridae; genus Myripristis; species Myripristis jacobus. The sequence goes on along the minus strand of OMLB01028949.1, from coordinate 42,924 downwards.
TTTTCCCTCACAACAAAGAGGCAGATCAAATTACAAACATAGCTGTTTTTCAAGTGCTGGCGACAAAAAGCCTGAATACAAGATGTCGAACACTAAAAAAAAAAAAAAGAGTTTTGGTCCACATGGAATATACAGTCCACACCAGAACGATAGAAAACAGCAGAGCGCTCAGCACAAGAAAAGGCAACTGCGTTTCTTCAAGCCAGTTCAAAAGTAACTTTTCAGCGTCTTTATCTTCTCAAGCCAAAGTGCAATTGAGCATATGAGGAAGAACCTGGGGAGACAGTAAAAACAGTTATTTGGGTCACATTTCAAACTATTTTCATAGGGTAATATAATGCTAACAGTAAAGAAAAAAATAGAAATAGACAGCATGGGATTGGAAATACTGGGGTATGGATTAGGAGGCAAACCTGATTAAAAGTTCCTTACAAGCCAACTTCAGCCCTTAGCTCATTTATTCACTGGAAAATCTAACTTTACAAACATTTTTTTACAGTCACACAATCTGTGGCGTCTGTGTGTGTGTGTGTGTGTGTGTGTGTGTGTTACCTGATGTCACACTTCCCAGCCGCCTCTGCAGGGCCTCGAGCCTGGAGATGTAGTCAGTGAGCGCTCGGTCAGGGTCGTAGTTCTGCAGATGGGAGCAGGTCAGAGCCCCCGGGTCCCCGGCCACGTGAAACCTGTGACAACAGCAGCCACCTTTAAGTGACATAACGACTGGACTATCTAATAATACAATCATTTTACAATAAAACATTTTATTCATGAGGGGCTTTTCATGGTACTCAAAGATGCTTTACATAATTTAAAGTGATAAAGAGCAAATCTCACCCATCTATCTCACTGTTCCCACCCATAATGCATGAGAACGTGATTCTGGCTCAACCACTCAATTAAGAATGATTCACACTCATTTCATCACAATTTCATGAAAAAAAAATGCAGATAATGTACTGACACGCTTACCATATCCTCGTATTTAATTCATCTCTGTGCTGTGCTGACTCTGACTGATACACTGGCTGCCTGAGATTATTGGCCAATTTCATCGCAGTGCTCATATATTGGTATTAGTGTATATGTAAAATATATACTACAATTTGCAAACATATTACAGGAAATGAACCCTTCAGATAATTTAAAAACTATTTTGATTAAATGATGTGTCCTGTAGATTTCATTGTTTACAGTATTTTGCACTGCAGTGAGCTGGCAGAGATGGATTGTGGGCATCGACCCCAGAAATCCACGGGCCGGGCTCTGATCCTGCGCACAGAAGCAGTCAGTATTGCAGACAGCACCTGTGGTGGGTGGAGGAAACAGCAGATCTGGGGGAGTCGCGTCCACTGCGCCCCCTGCTGCTGGAAAGTCCTCCTCCTCTTTCTCTGAACACCTCCACACTCGCTGGGTGAAGATAGGGAGAGTCTCTCTCTGTGCCTGAGAAACATGGACAAATCACTGCATTAGCCCTCTGTTACTGTTTGAGCATCACATTCACATGACATTCAGCAGCACACAGAAGGCATAAACATAAGGCAGTAACATCGATTATGTAGAGTTTTGAACCACTGCCTGGGCTCGCTTTGCAGATTCCGATTCTTGTAGACGATTTAGGTAAATTATAGGTTTCACAATTAAAATTAAAAAACATAAACAGGCCATTGAAGTGATTTTATTTGGAGATTGTTTAAAAAAGTATCAGATTAGAGGCTTGCCATATAGTCAGTTTATTAATAGCATATCAACTGCATCTTTATGAGCCTCAAATTTTCACATCCTGGTAAAACTCTAGTGTCTTAGTACCTATCGTCTGTCCTGTTTCATTCTTGTTGACACCGGTTGAGGATGCAGAGCCCATCCCTGTTGCCCTCTGCCACCGCTTAACCAGGAAACGCATTCTGGAGAAACAGAGAGGGAAGACAATTAGGTTTGTCAAAATGACACCAACATAATGTGATAATGACAGGGGGCAAAGGTTTGTCTATTAATCTGTGCACATGCTGCTACGTTTATTATTTTCATCACGTTTTAATCTGTTACTGCAAACTGATCCCTTTGGAAAGCATTCAATAATACAGAACAACCTCAGTACAGAGAGAGGAACATGCTGTCGAACACACACTTCCTGCTGCCTACCTGGAGAGGGCGATGGAGACTCGGACGGCAGAGCGGAAGCGCGTCAGCCCCCGCCGACGCTGGCTGAGGGAGTCCAGGCTGGAGAGGGACGGCCGACCGCCCATCCTGGAGATGAGCGACAGCGTGGCTTCCTCGCACTCCTGGAAGCCGCCCAGCAGTAACAGCAGATACTTCTTCTGGTAGATCAGTGCCTTGCGGAAGCTCTCCGACCGCAGATACTTCCCATACATCCTCTGGAGGCGAGGGAAGCAGAGCAGAGGAGGGAGACAGAGAAAAAAAGATGAGCCTTGCATTAGTGCAGTTATTCATCAACAATTCTTCAGATACAGAGCGTCTTTATCCGACTTGTGATGCACCAACTGAGGAGAGCTGGGGGATTTGTGACTGGCTCATTTAGCTTTTACCTTCAGTGCTGCATTGTCAGCCTCGGGTCCCGTTATGTCCCGCAGGGTGTCGGTCCTGATCTCTCCCCTGAGTCGGGCCACCTGGGCCTGGGCCAGATGCAAAGCTTTCTCCAGGCGGATCCTCTCTCGAGTCCACGCCTCCCGCTCTTGGGAAAGTACGATGCTGGTTGAATCTGCCTTGGTCACTCCTCTCCTGCCATTAGCCTGCAGGAGCAAAGTAAATATGGGAATTTAGTCGTGTAAAAAAATTGTCAGTATTTGATCTCATTAAACTGTGAAGCTAACAGCCTGTATTCTTGGACAACTTTAATTATTACATCCCTGCTTTTAGGCTGAATTTATTTCAGTTTAATACAGAATTTATTTCACTCCTTATTTTTTATATTTTCATAATATCTAATTATATTCATTATTTCAACAAGGCTAACGCATAGGAAGTGCTTAGCAAGCAAATTTATTGGTCCTAGTAAAGATTATAATTTATTATTCTACTGCTGTTATTATGTTTGCTCCTGATCTCAGAGTTGTTGTTACTCTCCTTCAGTAGGTTTTCCAGGGTTTTACTCACGCTGTCTCCTGATGTCAGTCCAGCCTGCCGGAGGCGGCGGAGCTCCTCCTCCAAGCGCAGGGTCTGATTTCTCAGGTCGTTCTTCTCTTCAGTCAGGCGGCTGACAAAACCGGTCAGCTCGGCGTTCTGCCTCAGCAGCCGCTCCGTCAAGGAGTTGGAGGAGCTGGAGGAGCTTCCAGCCAGCAGTGCTGCACTCTGGGGGTAAAAACGATTGACAATCAGTCATTAACAGAGCTGAACAAAGTAGGAGCACAACTACTTTCTGTCATTTGATCTATAAAAACATTAACACTTGATTCCAGCTTATCTGCAAATCAGGTTTGTGCTAAAGAGGGTGAGATCAGGTGCATCTCAAACATATTTTACACAGAAAGCACAGTAGAAGTGATACAGTTAATCAGTGAGAGGCAGGAAAACAAGCATTTTCTAACCTCAGGTGTGGAGGGTAGACCTGGAAATTGTTGCAGCATAGTGATGACCTCATCGATGTTGGACTGCATCCAAAACAGCTGTTCACTCTCCACCTCTGTTGTCAGTCTGCACAGAAAGTGTACCAACAGCAGCTTAATTTACTTAAGTAAGTTAAGTAAATTAAATTCCTTTAGAGCTATATCAGAACTGTCATGTCTGTGATATTTTTATGGAATGGGTTAACTTAAGGTAAGTATATGAAAAAAAACATATAGCTAAGAGTTACATTCATAAAATAACTTTTACAAGCTGAGATAACATCATCCTTATTCACGCTGCTCTACCTGCCGGTCGCCTTGCTGACTATGTTGCGGATCTTTGAGGCGATGAGGTGCAGCTTGCCCAGGATCTTGTCAGTGGTGCGCCAAGGTCCACCACTCTGTCCAGACCTGGTGATGTCCAGCAGCGTGGGCGTGGGTGTGCCGGGGCTGACTGTCTCAGCGCTGCTGCTCTTCTGCTGGAACACCCAGTCTTTGGTGCGGTCGGTGGACTGCCAGAGGGCCTGACGGGTAGACACACACAATATGGCTTAGCTTAAGAGATTCCCAAAACATCTCATGTCATGGACCCCCAGCTGGATAAAGACCAAAGAATTTGTCCAATAAAAATCTCTATTAAAGGAAGTGTTCACCCAAAACACAAAAAATAGTATACTGTTCCACTTATCCCTGGTGAGGTTTCAGTCTGCTGTGATCTCTCCTCTGTCTCTCTGCACCCCAATACAGCAGGGCTTGACAAGTATTTGTTTGTGAAGCTAAAACCATCAAACTCTATTTATCTGCATCTAATTCATATTTGTTGGAGACAGTTGGATGCAATTTGCTGGTGATCATCAGCAGAAAAGAGTTACCGACAAAACTCTTTGACCCTGAGGGCTGTGGGTTATGCTGGGTGTTTGTTGTTTTTGGAAAGAACTGTTATTGTTTTACGTTGCTTTGGGGTGTCAGGAGACGGGGAAGACCTAACTGGATGCTTTGCAAAATCACAGAAACTACCTGGACGGACTGATTTCACAATTTTGGGTGAACTGTTCCTTTAAAGATTTAACAGAGCTAGATTAGGATTTCAGAAAGTTTGAGCAATCCAGGTCCAAACATAACTAAACTAAAGAGTGTGTGATTGAGTTGACACTCACACTGCGTCCATCAGCCGGCAGGACTCCGCTCCCTGCCCTGTCTCCTTCCCTCTGCTCCCCTCGCTGGGCCACTCTCTCCTCCAGCCTCTCCTTCTCCTCCTCTAGGCTCTTCCTCCTCTCCAGCTCTCTCTCCAGCTGCTCCTGGGCCTCTGACATACGCACTTCCAGGCTCTCCAGTTGGGCCCGAGCCTCCAGCAGCGCCTCCTGGTCCCGTCTGGACCTCTGACCTACCAAAGTCAGTTCCTCCTGTTTTCTCACCACCTCAAGTTTCTGGGCCTCCACCTCACCTAAAAGATGCACCACCTGGAGCAGAGAAGGAGGAGAAGAAAGAAAGATCAGGTCAACTGCAGGATTTAGACAAAAACAATGAATCAGTGAATGACAGCCTTTTAGGTTACTGTTGCAAGTCTAAGCTGTTCATTTTTCAAGCAAAACCTTTCCACAAAAGACGAATTTTAATCATTACTGCTACAGGTTCATAAACTTGTTACAACAAGTGAATAAAAACTTGTATCATGATTATCTTGCAGGCATATTCCTAGGTATCAAAAAGTAATGTCTGTAATAGGGTTTTCAATATCATTGATCTTTTCTGTGTCAATATGACAACACTTTTCATTGTGCAAACAGAGGTGTGATAATATCTGAAGGTGTGAATTATTTTGCGGTTTTGAGACTTTGTTTTACTCCAAACAATATGTACTTCTTCATTTTGACATGGAGGTACAGAATCAGCATTTACTGGTCCGGCCTTTGGAGGAAATTCCAAATTTCTTGGCTGTTTTTTGTGTGTGCAGGTGGAGTATCTCACAGGCATCCTACCTGTGCATGTTTGTCGTCCAACTCCCTCTGCAGTCTTTCCAGTAAGCTCCCTTCCTCCTCCAGCCGGTTGCTGTCCTCTTCTACCTCCTCCTCATTGGAGGGGCGACCGTCTGAGGTGACACCTGTCCTCAGTTCCCTCTCTCTCCCCAGGGCGCTGCTCATCTCCTGGGCCTTGGCTCGCTCCGTCTCCAGCTGCACCTGGAGCTCCTGAAGGCGTCTGTGGAGGCTCAGGCGCTCCTGGTCAGCCTGCTGGGCGAGCTGGGAGGAGGCCTGGCGCTCCTGCTCCAAGGCTGAGGTCAGCTGAGAGACGCGGCTCTGCTGCTCTCCCAGAGTGAGATGGAGGTCCTTGACAGAAAAATTGGGAAAGAAATACAGTTTGTTTTTACACCGAGAAAACAAACAAGGAGAGTCACTGACAAACAGGGCAAACATGAGATGGGTAAAATTTAAAAAAAAAAAAAAATGAAACATGTAACTGAATGAAGTATATTCATGACTCTGGACAGTAGCTAGGCTCCTAAAAGTAATAACTATTTTAGCAGTCGGTCTGCTGAATAAAAACTATTATGACCCCAGCTGTCACTGAGTGTTTACCTCCAGCTCTTCTCGCTTGCTCTCTTCATTCCTCCCAGTCCGACACTTCTCCTTCTCCATTGCCCACTGAAGCTCTCGGCTTGTCTTCCGCTCCTCTGACAGCTGATCATTCAGAGCGTCCACCTCAGCGGCCTTCTGAGACACTTCCATCCTGTTGAAAAACATACCTTTACTGAGCTGACCGGCCTAATGGAGGTGTGAATTTCGACTGTACAGGCTGATTTCCAATCAAATTTCAAAGGTGAGAAACTCAGATTTTTAAGCAACTGCTGCTACTGACTGGCAGAAGCTGTTAAAGTGTGTAATTTTCAGCAGCATTAAATCATATGCTATTATGTTATGTTAGTGCATATTATTGTTTGTCTTAAACCCATTGGCACGAAATACACTCCGATTTTTAACCATCATGTGCGTTAATGCACAATATGGATTAGTAGGCATGTGAGTTTGTGTGCTGAAGGAGCTTCATTAACATTTGTCTTTATTACTTTGTGTACATTGGCTTCTCCCCCTACAGAAGTGTCTGCATCACTGTGTGAAATGTAAACATGTTGTAGACACTTGTCACAGCTGATAATTTACTTTGCAAAAATCACAACATCAGAGACAATTTTCTCTTTTACCACTGCTGCTGGAAGAAGATAGGCTGCGGTTATTGAAAAGAGGAGACTCGTTCTATATTCACTGTTCTGAGGTTGTTGAGTGATTTGGCAACCAGTGACATACAGGTGAGTCTGGTATGTGTGTGAACACTGCAGGGGCCAACCTGAGCGTGTCCAGCTCCTTCAGGTGCTTGTGCTGAGCCTTGAGTGTGGTCTCCAGCTCCAGCTTGGTCTGGGCCAGCTCTCCCTTCAGCTCCTCCACGAGCAGCCTGTCAGCCTCGGCTCCTCCATCAGCACCTCCTCTCTCCTGCTGCTCCTCAGTGCTGCGCTCACCAGCCGATGACACTGCAGGCGGCAAACCTGAGGGACATCAGCCAGAAAACATTGCAACATTACAGCAAGTCCTGACACTAAAAGCATCATCCTGTTAGTTGTATTATAATGTGATAATAATAAAGACATAAGACTAAAACCACATATGAAATTCTGTGTTTCTAATTCCCAAATGGCAATTTTATGTTTGTGATTGTTTTCTGATATAACAACTGCAGCAAAATAAGTAATTATGGACAGATGATACAGTTTATTGGAGTGCAGATGACCCATTTAGAGAGAGAGCAGGGTCAGAATGAATTTCTGAAATGCAGACCTTGTTGGAGCTGCTCTAGTTGGCCGCGGAGCTGATGAATCTCAGAGACGAGACTGGACCTGTCGGCAGTGTGGAGCGACCCCATGGCCTCTCTGTGCTGGGCGTCCTGGATAAAGATTACACACACACACTGATTACTAATGGTTCAGATGAAAGCAGGAGAGGAGACGTGTGCCAGGAAAACTGTCCACTTTGCTTGTCAAGTAGTTTCTAGATGTTTATCATCTCTTCGATCTGAGACAAAAGTTTAAGTCCCTTCGCATAAAGTGATTATTTATTAAGTATTAACTCGTTAACTTCCTTCCTTGTTAATAACCATCCAGTAGGGTTAGGGTTCAAGGACACTGAAATCACTTCAAAGGCCTGTCAAATTCTATTTTGTGGCTAAATATCCTCTGAAAACAATTTTCAGAGGAGTTGCAGAGGGCAGCATATATACAGCCAATCAGATATTTTCAAATGCCACAGTTTTCTTGTAGTGATAAATTTTAAGAATAACTGCTAAATGAAGTGTGTATTTTACAAATTCCTCTCAACTGATGTGTACAACAACGGACAACATTATGTAATCCTCTTGGGTGTACACAGTCACTGTCAGATTACATACTGACAGAGGTGGGAAGTAATGAAGTACAAATTCTTTGTTACTGTCACTTCAGTAGATTTTTCAGGAGTATTTATTTTTCGGACAACATTTTTCTTTTGCTCCCTATATTTTAGCACAAATATCTTAATTTCTACTCCTTGCGTTTACAAAATAGGCTTGTTACTTTAGTTTTAATGCATTTGAGGGAATTATCGATTAGTTTGCTGACAAAGCAGATTCCGAGAAGCAATTAACAGCAATAGCCAGCTGCTGAAAAAAGAAAACAAAAGGGCTGGAGAAATGTCAAAGCCTGCACTTTTTACTCTTGACTTCTACTTTTACCAGAGTCTTTGTACACAGGTGAACTTCTGCGTGAGTAAACAATGTGCATACTTTTGCCCCCTCTGCATATTCAGGGTTTCGGTCACCTGCTCAGTCAGCCTGCGCTCCAGCTGATTCAGGTGGATGATGGCATCGTTGGTGTCCAGCAGATCCAGCTGGCTGTAGAGGGCGCTCTTCAGCAGGCTCCGCTCCCTCACAAACACCTGCTGCACTGCACCCAGAAGCTCACCGCGCCAGTCCACACCGCCTGAGGTCTGAAGCAAAACAAACAGGCACACAGATAAACACACAGACAGGATGCCGCAGAGGATGGTGTAGATCCACTTTTAATGAATAAAAATAACATAATCTTAGCCCAAGGCAACATCAACACAGCATTTAAACCACACTTTTAACTTGGAGCTCTAGAGTTTTTGACTGGTTGAGCTGTCACACAAACAGCCTGTAGTGTTTTTGAGAAGACTCTTGGTGGATGTTGTCTACCTGTGTTTCCCTGTGTGTCTGCATCTGGGTGATGAGGCCTTTGAGGGACTCCACGGTGGCCAGCAGGGCCTCTCGTTCCTTGGCCCAGCCTGGAGCGTGGAACTGGCTTCCAGGCTCGCCCTCAGCCACAGGAAGCTCAGACAGAGAGAGCACCTGCATGCCCTCCTGGTGCACCTCACGGAGCAGTGTCTGGGTAGGAAGAGACATACCACACAGAAAGGTTGTTGATTTAGTTTCATTCTCTCCGATCTCAGGATTTCAGAATAAAATCACTGGATTACAAAATTCACCGGCCACTTCATTTTATTGGGCCAATATGGCATTTTTAAGTTGAATCTTGAGACAATGTACCTCACGCTAACCTGTTTCCACACAACTAGCCTTCATCTGGCGAAGAGAACCTGTGCCAAAATGTGGTAAGCCTATTACACAACAAAAAAGTAAACATATGCCAGGCCTTGATTAACCTTTTTTATTTTAACATATGTTGTGCCTCTACTTTGTGTCGCCTGTTTTTGACCGGAGCATCCAACCAGTTTTTGGTGAACAGAGGAAACACAACTGCCTTTAGTTCTAAACATGGCGTATTTTGTTGTGGATACTGTAAATATTTTATTTTTCCATGTTTGTTGTGGTATAAAAAGCTTTTTGCCAGTTCATCCTGTTTGTTTGCTGCTGCTGCTGCTCTACTCTGCCTGAGGTTATGTCCACGTAATGATAATGCTATTAGTCTGTGCAACCTTATGTCAAAATTTTCAACCTATCCCTTTAAGCCTGGGTCCTCTGGCTGAAGGACGGTCTCTTTCACTACTAGGCCATCCTTTATTTAGCACGCTGAAGCTGTACCTTGATTCTGTCCGGCAGTGGATCATCAGTCTCTCTCCTGGCACCCTCGGGGGTGGTCCTGTACTCCTGCTGCAGGTTGGGAAGATCATAGCCGGTCCGCTGGCTGTAGTCCGAACTGCTGTCTACATGGGGATACAAACTCTCTTGAAATGGGACTAAGAAAGGCAGACCACCACAGAGCTGAAAGCGCACTCAAATAAGTATTAAAAGGTCAGTTTATAGCCTGGCCAAGGTGGACAAGGTGAACTGGGGGCTCAGACTTTCCCGTGCTGATTCAGCATGAAAATTACCCCTGCTGCTAAAGGAAATGTGACATTAAAATAATACTTACATTACACTCGCATTATAAGTCAGTACCTATTGTTTAAAATTAATGCTTTATCATATACAAAGTATACAATAAAAATAATAAATGTATATACAAAGAGCATTTTTAGCATGGGGATCTGCTCTAGAACTGCGACAGGAACAAATGTAGGGCTAAAAACCCGAATCCCCCCCGAGCTCCACTGTCGCATAAAAATAAAAAAGAAAGACTGAGATGAGAGGAATCACATACCGCATGCTGAATACCATTTCACAGTAAACACACTATGTTATTTATAATGCTTCGGGGCATGTTTGCAAATAGTTTATTTAAACAAAAACCCACATGAAACCCTGGAAAAACTGAGATTTAGTTTGAGCATCTGAAGCCCTGACTCAAACAGAGGATCTGGCCCTGGGCAGAGATTGTGTGAGACTGTGTTGATCTTACCACTGGTGTAGCCATCTTTGAACTGCGATGATGTTGGACGGTCTAGTCTTGATGAGGGGGCCTGGAATGAATGAAACTCAACTAGTATCATCATTTCATTTAACCCTTTGCTGTAGGGCAGTTATCCATATAATTGATGACCAACCAGAAACACAATATTACTATTTTTGCATATGGGTCCAAAGCCACACTTGGTGACATGAGTGAATATTCAAAATCATTTAGCAAGCTCAAAAATAGGTTGCAAAAAGACACAATTAAAGTATAATATCAGCATTTCTGACATGCTATTTTGGCATTTGGTGTTCTTTCTCAATAAGCTGTTTGCAAGTCATTTGTTGGAACGCATTGCAGCCAATGTCTTACTCAATTGTTCTGTAATCCAGTGTGTGTGTAGGAGGAAGGAGACTCTGTAGCTATGTAATATTACATAATGCAGCATATTTTCACAATTGTGAGTATTTTTGTGCACTAACAAGGTGTCAGTGGTACATTGTGAGGCACACTGGACTCCAGCAGTAATGAATCAAAATGGTGACTAAATAATATTGATAAGACACAATGCTCTGCAACTTCCCTGAAAGCAAAAGTCATAAAAAAAACACATCAGAAACGCTGCTATTGCTTAAGGGCCATGCCAGTAATTTTGAATGTTTTGCCCATTTACTACAATTTCCCCACTGGAGTTCCAAAATATGACTGATACAGCAGCTGAAATGTGAAGCATACATATTTTGTAGATAGTAGTCTTTTAACCGCTTGCTAGTCTCACCTCAGTGGAACGCAGTTTGTCGATGACGGCCTTGAGAGCCTTGCACTCATTCTCCAGCACCTGTGTGTCCCGGCGCAGAGTCTCGCTTTCTGAAATGTGCCGAGCCTCCATGTCGAGGATTTCTGCTGCATGGAGCTCCTGCATCTGTACAATCTTCTCTTGGAAGTCTCCAATCACCTCCTCCATCTCCTCTTTGGTGGCAGCTGACGAAGACTTTCCGTCCAGACCAGGCATCTGCAGAGCTTCAGTCTGGGTGCACGAGTGTATTAGAGCCACGTGCTGCTGCTCAGAGTCACTGTTTAGTGAGGGGCTCCGAGGTTTGTCAGAGGACAGACTGGCAGCAGCCGAGTTTTTCCTGGAGAGAGACGGTTTGTCTTTGGTGCTGCCTCCCTTACCAGTGAGTTGTTTTCCTCCTTTCCTTTTGGGCTGGCTGGTGGAGGAAGAGGAACTTGAGGACTGAGGTTGAGGAGATGGAGAGGGTGATGGGGAAGGTGAGTCTGTTGCTTTGACCAAGGCTTTTCTAACTTCCTGCAGCTCCTCTTTCAGCTTGCTGATGGACAGGTCACGGGCTTGAAGGTCATCCTGCAGTTTCTCAGTGCGCTGTCTGTAGATCTTGAGCTCCTCTTTGGCGGTGGATGCATCTTTTCGGACCTCCTGCAGCTCTTGGAGAAGCTCTGTCACATTGGGCCCTTCCTCTTCTGATGTTACCTGGTAGATGGTAGGGCAGAGGGTCAACAATGTATTTACCACAATCATAAAAGATTATCACAGTTTCATAAGACTAGCAATCTTAATTTGATTGAATTATATTGTGAATTCATTCAGTGCCGATGTAAACATCTGCTACTTACTCGGAAAAGTTCTCCTTTAAGATGGGCAATGGTCATTTCCCTCTCCTTTAAAAAGCAAAGTAAACAGGTCACTTCAGCTCAGACAAAAGAAGAGGGTAGACACACATAAGTGTTAGGTTCATGAGTTCAAAGCTCACAATACTGTCGATTTCAGAGTCTAAACGTCACAACATTATGCACCATGGTAGCTTTTATAAAATGAAAAAAAGACAAAAAGCAAAGTAAATGATTTTTTTAACACATTATCGGGGTGGCTCTATACATGATATGTATAGATAAGTTTAACTACTTTTAATGTCCAGTGGCCTCTGTACCTGGAGTAACTCCTGCAGCTTCTCCAAGCTCTCCCTGCAGGTGCTCAGCTCCTCTTTGGTGGCAGCAGCCTCATTTTGAACCTCCATGAGTTCCTGTTGAAGCCCGGTCACCTTGACCTCCTCGCTGCCTCTTGATGATAACTGAAGTGAAGAGGGTGAATTTTTAGATTAGACCTTGCCAGCCCGTATGCCTTCTGCAAGCCTGAGGACAAACCTATTTATGGAACATGTACAGTAAACTAACTATGGAGGGAAATGCTCTTGGTTTTAGTTCTTACCCTTTGAAGCTGCTCCTGGAGTTTGTCTATTGTAACACTGTTTTCCTAGGATGAAAAGCAAAGACTCATCAATCTAAAAAAGCATAACAAATATTCTCACAGCACTAGTGTTGTGGTATACACACTGAAAAGCTGTGAAACATCACTTACTTTTAGTTGCTCCTGGAGTCTACTGCAGCTCTCCTTGTAGTTGCTGAGCTGCTCTTTGGTGGCTGAGGCTTCATCTTTGACCTCCTGTAACTCTTGCTGAAGCTCCAACATAGCCGTCTGGTCACCAGCAGAGAAAGGCTGATTAAAAAGTCACAAAGATTCAAACTTATCAGAGCAATCCAACAAGAGTCAACAATTCACAGTGAGACAGAGTCACAATGACTTCAAAGTGTCTTCCTGGGTAAACATCGATCAGGGTACATGGTACTCTGCTCCAATCTCCTGATAAATGGATCCCATCACAGTGACTGAAATAAATACTGCTGTTAGTACTTTTCTGAATCTGTGCACTACATAACTTTGGTTGAGTAAACAATTTGTAAACTTCGAGAAGAGAATAAGATTTTTAAGAATAATGTGATACCATAGTATGAGACCATACTTTAAAAACACACACACACACACACTTTATTCTGAGTGAAGTCAGTGCATGAATGTATGCTTTAAAACTAATTTAATTAAAACAGTTTTTTTTAAGTAGATCAGTACTTTGTTTGCAGCTATTAAGCAAAAAAACTTCAGAGCCATTATGTACTTTCCTTTATAAAACAGGCTTGAACTTGTTATTGCTCGATAGGCAAACTCTTCCAGTTTCTTCTGTAGTCCTAATAACATTACTACTGACTGAGTTATGAACATTTTAAGTCAACTGTCAGTCTGCCACCATGGATGAAAAGAAAGCTTCACTACAAGCCTGGTTTATGACAGTTTTACTAAATTATAGACATTTTTTAAATTAAATTGATCAGCCAGGCTCTTGATTGTTCAAGTTTCATTTATACTGAATTGTTGCGTTTTGTTTTTTGTGCAGAGACATGGGAACAAAATGAGTCGTTTGAGCTAAAGTTGTAAGAAAAGTTGCAAAAAGATTAATTTCAATCAGCTTATCTTCTTCTTTGACAATCTATGTATAAATTTCAATATGTAACACTCTGGACTGTCCCTTTAAGGGAGGCCACTAAGTGTTGCTCCTTAGGATACAGGTCTAACTCTTACCTCTACAGACAGCGGTGCTCTCTGGTGCACACCGGCCTTGGTCTTCATCTGACTGAGTAAGTCCATTAGCACAGCGAGCCTCCTCTCGTACTCCAGCACCTCCTCCTCAGAGCTGGAGAGCAGCTGCTTCTGGAGCTCCTGATCTTTCTGCATTCCACTAAGACCAACCTCCAGCTCTCGAAGCTTCTCGGTCAGATGGACTACCTTTGTTGTAGGAACTTGCCTGGCTTGACTCAGTCCGCTAAAGTCCATCTGGGGAATGCCAAAGTCACCAAATTCATAGACTTGTGGCTCCACCTGTCTCCGAGGCTCCTGGTCCTCCTTGGCCCTTTGTGACTGTTGCTGCAGGGCCTCCAGGGTGGCTTGGCTGACGAGTGCTGCAGCCATCTTTTCCCTCAGCTGCTGCTCGAGGCTGGAGACTCTCTGTTGGAGGACGTCTGCAGAGTTTTGGGTTTGTTCCAGAAGGAGACGACAGTGTCCTAGCTCAGAGTCCTTTTCATTAATGGAGTTCTCAAGCTCCTGGATGTGGTGACCTAACTCTTCCACTCTGGAAGTTGCACTCTGTTCGAGTGCATGCACTTGGGCCTGCATGACCACAAGGCCAGCAGTTTTCTCCCTGAGAGCTTCTTCAAGTTCCCCCTCTGGACTTTCCAGTTTTTCTGTCTCAGCTAAGGCTATAGCACTCTCCTTCAAGCGCCGATACGTCTCCAACAGCTTACTGTGCTCTGTTTTGAGTGTATTAAGCTCTTTGGTGGCCAGGTCCATTTTCTGCTTCATTTCGTCATATTCCTCTTTGCTTGGCCCGCTTTCGCCCTTGATGTCCTCATCCTCCTCTGTGGTCTGTTTCTGCTCGATGTTAGCCAGCTCCTGCTGCAATCTGTCTATGACTGCATTCAACTGGTCCAGCTCCTCCTCACTATTCCTCTTCAAACGATCTTGTTCGCTCCTCATGCACTCCACCCGGGACTCCAACTCCTTAATCAGTTCATCCCGTTCATCCATTTCCTAAAGTGTGGTACGAAACATAATCATGACACACACGCACCAGTCGTTTTGACTCGTCCATGGCCATACCATATTTTTGGATAAACCTCTGAGTCTCTGCTGTTTTAGCAGCATAATTGGGGCCAAAGTTAATTTGGATGTGTATGTACTCTTTTTGAAGGCAACCGATTTATTTATTTACGATTCATTTAATACCATACCATACCCAAATTTGTCCATATGCATGAACTCAGAAGAGTCTCAGAGGTTTAACAAGCCACCTCAGATGAGCAAATGATCACCACACAACAGACGATGGCAATGCTTCTTACCGAGACAGAACAAGCAAAAAACAACCCAAAATAAAAAACAAAAAAAACAAATGGCCGCACGGAAAATAAAAAATGGAAACCATTGAAGACACATAATGATCCACTACCATGGAGCTATGTATATTCGAAAACAGACTCACTGTTTCGTATACACATACTGCATTACCTTGTTATCAGAGGCTGTTTCCATGTGTTGGAGTTTAGTGATCTGTTCATTAAGAAGTGCTATTTCCCTGTCCTTCTGCTCCATCACCTTCAAAAGTCAGAGATTATAATGCGAGGGCTATTAACAAACAGTTCACGCGAAGGTTCACTCAGACTCAGCTTTCTGCCATGTTTCTCAGAGGTCATTAGTCGGGCTGAAGAAGAAATGTGTCAGCATCGGTAAGCACTGTTGAGAATGTTGTCATGGCAAACCACTCCCTGACTACAACCGTCATGCAGATTAATGAGCAAAATTCCTGATAAGATGTAAACTGAAATGCCTTATCACAGAGCAAAATGTTTAAAAATACTTCAGCACTAAAACAAAAGTGCAAATGACATTAAATGACTAGTTGTGTATATTTGGAAATACAAACATGTTTACTATTTAATTATAGCATATAGATATTAACATATTATGGACATGATATGGACTAGCAGTATTATGATAGTATGACAGTTTAATTGGTCCTATTTTCAACTTTTACAGTTCTTCTAGAGGAGCAGTTTTTATTTTTTCAGGCTGTGTGAACAAGCCAGGCCTTCTGTTGCGGCTGTACAGTACAGACTAATCCGGCTACAGTGTGTCACATTTTCTATGTGGGTAGTGTTTATAAGTCACCAGTCACCAGTAGCTTATTTCTTGCTCTATGAGGGAACACTTTTAAGTGGGGAAGTGATACACATGTTAGGTTAAATGTTATAAAAGAGGCTGAAAATGTTAAACAGTAAAAACATTTTTTGCTATATTATGAGGCAAGCGTGCATCTGTTTCACAGCAATGGTTTCCAGTGTTTTTTTAAAAATCAACTACAGCTGGAGTGACTGCATTTCACAACATTGTCAGACTGACCACTTCTGTAGCTTAAGAAGTTATTGTAAAGAAGAGAATATGGCCCTGCGACAGGATGTCTGTTTACCTGGAGCATGCTATCCCTTGTTTCCAGGTACTGCTGTTGGCTGCTGAGCTCCTTCCTCTGGATCTCCAGCTGCATGTGAAGCTGCTGCACCTCCTCACTCTTGTTCTCCAGCTCCTCTCTGAACTGCTCCAGCTGCTCCTCCAAGTTACTGATCTGATAACGGATAACGGACACTCTCTATATCCCATACCACAACATTCAGACCAGCCTTTAACTTCACACAGTGATGACATCATAGTTTTTCTTTGGTTATCCATCAAAACTAGAAAAGTTAAGGCAAGTTTTACATTTAAGTAGAGCAAAGAAGTTTTTTCTACCCTAAAAGACAATGGGCAGTCCAACTGTCCTCAACTCTGTTATCAGTTTTTGTAACAGTCCCCAGACAAGAGAAGATAGTCAAATGTTTAGATAATGTTTTCATTTGAATTTGAGAGCATAACGGCACCCACTTTTGACTGTGGTACATTTTCTGTTTTGGGAACAGTTTTCTGCCACCCAAGGTTATGGAAATGCACCCAAATTAGAGTAGTAGAACTACACTTTCTGGTTGTGACTTCTCAGCAGTGAGCTTGCAATGATCAGTAATAATAAGTAAACAGCACCTTAACTCCTTCTGCAAGGAGATCGTGACAATTCACCAGCAGACACAGACAAACAAGTACAGTAGTTTAACTTTTGGCCTACAATTTTTCAAACCATTAGCCACGATTAATGTAACTGTCACCCTGCTCCCACCCAAGGGAGTCGTACTGAACAGGTCTGTTTGACAGGTAGTGCTACTTTCCTGATGTGACTCAATCTACTATGGTCAGGACATATTTATGGAAGTATAATGAATGCAGTCCTATATCACGAGCACGGAATGGCATGGAAAAAATAAATGTATAAGGAATATGTTATATTTGTCCACTTGAAATAAATTGTTCGCCTGTAGCGTACTGATAAAATAACTACAACTAAAATAGCAGGGGGTGGCTGCTCAAAAATCCCCCTAATCCTCAAAGCGCAAATTGAACAGCAAGCTACCTCTTTTTCCTTCCTGTCCAAAGCTTCTCTCTCCGTCTGCAACTGAGCTTCCAGTGTGGAGTGTTTAGTCTCGGTGATGGATGCATGCTGCTTCTTTTGTTCAACCTGAAAAATATACAACAATGCACAGCTGTAAGATACTACTACTTCTAATTCAGCAATTATATACAGCAAACATGAAAAGATCTACATTGTCAGTAATGCATGGAGGAAATGCACGCTTAAATTAACACATGCACACTAATACTTTCACTAGTGTTGTATCATGCATCATAAAACTGAGACTCCTTGTAATTCATCTACTGAGCAGCAGCATGGCAAATAGGAGGATTTCTTTCACTGCTTTTTTTGTTCACTCACCCACAGCCCTCCACCAACACTGGGGGGCAATCTTGACAGTTGCTAACCATAGCACAGCGTCATCACCAACAGCAAACGGCTGGGGCGGCTAGAGTAGACCCACCCGCACATTGTTCTCCCTCTCCCCCTGCATCGTAACCCCCTCCCATTCACTCTCTATCTGTCATCTCTTCTTCATTCCTTCACACACACTCTGCCATGCGCCGCAGCTATTGTTCCCAGGCTCCTTTTTCTCTCTTGCCGTCTCCGCTTCCCTCTCCTGCTCATTCTTCGTCTCCCTCTTTCCCCTCTCCCCCTCCCCTTCCTAACCTTTTCCAGAGACTCAGCGCTGGCCAAAAGGGCCTGCTCCAGCTCGCGGACGCGGCTCTCCAGCTTGTCAATCTCCTCGTCACGCTCACCCAACTCACGACGCAGCTGCTCTGAGCCGAGCAGCAGCTCACTGCACCAATCCGCCTTCTCCTTTAGTTGGGAGGTCAGCTGGTCCACCTGGTAGTGAGAGAGAAACAGGAGGAGAGCAGGAAAAGGAGGGGGAAATTTAATGAGATTCGCTCTCAGACACCACTCGCTACAGCGTAGCCGATAGATGTACAGCTAGCTGGAGGGTCAGCTGATCCACCTGAGAAAGGAGGGAGATGGGGGGATGAAATAAGGTGCACAGACAAAAGGGTGAGAGAGATTTCATTCAGGGTGACAAATGCCACAGTGCAGTAAAATAATCAGGAGGGCTGCTGGCAGGTAAATTGATCCACCTGTGAGATGGAGAGAGCATGAGCAGATGAATGAGGGGAAGAAAGAAGGGCTGAGGAGGGAAGTGGGAATTTAGGGACCTGGGAGAGCATTTTTAACATTGCTAAAAAAATGTAAATGGCAAACTGTTCTCCCTGCTTGGTCAAAACAGAAAAGAGGGAAAAAGAGGATGCACTCGCTTGTATTTACCCCCGTCTTGACTTCTAATGTTGTTTCAAAATGCATTTTTAATGAATTTCTGTTTAGGTTCAGTAGTAGGAAAATAAACATAAGTAATATTTCTAATATATATAATATTGATTTACTTATGTATTTATTGCTACCAGAATTGACATGGAATTCCCTGAAAAAACTTTAATGGGATTACAAGTGTAGGGTGTGGGGCGCCTCGAGCAATTGCTTATATGCAGACAAAAATTCTTAAATGAATTAGGAATTCAAAGTGTGCCAAAACGTGGGGGTACTTGACTGTAATAAGAAAAAAAAAACCTTAGTTAAGAAGACTAATTCACTGTAGTCTGTTAAAAAAAAAAAAAAAAAAAAAAAAAAAAACAAAAGAAGAAGCACATCT